>SJYO01019128.1:0-100000 GCA_006410555.1 Capra ibex | reverse complement strand
GGAAAAGAATCCACTGGCCAGCGCAGAAGACATGGGTTTGATCCCTGGGTCAGGTAGATCACACATGCAACTATAAGCCTGTGCACTGCCACTACTGAGCCCATGCTCTAGAGCTCAGGAGCTGAGAACACTGAGCCCACACACCACAACTACTGGAGCCCACATGCTGTAGAGCCCATGCTCTGCAACGAGAGGCGCCGAAGGAAGAAGCCCACACATTGCAATAGAGTAGCGCCCGCTCGTTGCACCTAGAGAAAGCCCATGCAGCAAGACCCAACACAGCCAAAAGTAAATTTAAAAATATAATTTTTAAAACTAATAAATAAAGTAGATAAATTGAGAACACTGTTCTCTGATTTCCTTGTCTTCAGGATACATCCCAAACTTCATTTAGTACTCACCAACAATGGGCTCCTGATGTGAAGAACCAACTCATTGAAAAAGACCCTGATGCTGGGAAAGATTGAAGGTGGGAGGAGGAGGAGAAGGGGGCAACAGAGGATGAGAAGGTTGGATGGCATCACCAACACCATGGACATGACTTTGAGTAAGCTCCAGGAGTTGGTGATGGACAGGGAAGCCTGGTGTGCTGCAGTCCATGGGGTCGCAAAGAGTCGGACACGACAGAGCGACTGAACAATGGGCTCTCATCTCACATCTGACAGTACTGGATTTCCCTGTTCCCACAAACAGCTCTTTCCCCACCTGCCAGGTCACACAGCTTATAGGACCCCTTCCTCTCCATACATTAAGACCCCACTCAAGTACATCATCTCCATGGCCCCTTCCATCTTCTCTGCCTAGGTGTTCTCAGAGTTCACTATAAGACTGAAAACCACTAACAGCATTCTGATCACAAACAGATTTGATACAAGGCATCTTTGGGAGGGCTGGAGGAATGTGTCAAGGATGACACCAGAACCACTGGATTTAAGAACAGTCTACTGAGGTTGTCATCCAGGCATTACCACAGTCACTACTGCATCCCATTACTCACAAAGTTAAAGACCGACTGTTGAAAGGCTGATTGAGTCACTCTAACTGTTCAACATGTCTCCTTAACCTTAACAGCAGCTTGTAGAGCAGGAAGACCTCTCCCTCACCATGCCTTCCAAACCTAACCACGATTCAGAATTCTAGCTGCAAGGGAGTCTAGTAATATTCAGGTTTCAAGCCTCTGCAGTGAAGAAAGGAATTAAAAGATGCAGGATGGAAACTGAGTGCCAACTGATACCCAACAGGAATACTGCTGTAAGAAGAAAGAGCAGGAAAATAGCAGAGTGGTCATAACTACAAGCCTTTATTGGGGCCAGGCAGGTTTGAACTTAATGCTAAAATGTAACAGAAAAACATGAGGTCTGGAGGGAAAAGTGACATAATAAAAGTCCTATTTCTGAAAAAATACTCCTAAAGATAAAGGGTTAGCCATGACGAAGCTTCTGTAGTCCATCAAGGTCAAAGGCAACGTAAAAGTTTTCTAGGCCATCAGAGATCAGGTAGAGAAGGATCTGAGAGCCATCAAAATATAGGTCTATGAACTGAGCAATCGGGATAGAACTTCAAATTGTCTTGAGTCTCACTTCCCTGAAATCTAGTCTGTTTCAGTGCATAGAGAGTATAAACTGGCCTAAAGTTATCTATAGGGAACTGACCATCAACAACACTTAAAAAAAAATTGCCAACAGTAATGTTTTAGGAAAATACATAGGACACAAGGTACTTCAATTTTCTCCTTTCCTCAACAGGTTTATTGCCTTTTAAGAAAATTTTTGTAAAATATAAATACAAAGGCAGAGAATTTACTTACAAAGTTAAAACACAGGTTTCATACATAAACACACACTTCAGAAAATTTTAGTTTTATGTACAATTTCAAGCAACCTCAACATATTATGTTAGTTTTCAATATTTTACAGGGTACAGAAAAAAATAGCTCAAAGTCTTCTTTAAATAAGAGCATAAAATGTTTAAACATATAAACAATCCGGTTTTGATGCGTGAAAACTAATTTCACAGCTTTTAAATTAGGATATAAAAGTTTCATACAATTAGTTGTTGTGTGTGGATATGGTTTGAATGTATATTACATACTACTGGATCACATCCAATAGCATTGACCTGGCCTGAGCAGGTACACTGTAAACAAAACATAAAGTTACGATATCGCCAAGTGCCTTCCCCGAATACAACCCCCCAAACCAACCACACGGTTCTGACCACACTCTCAACAGTTACGGCCTTTGTCGTGGGAGCTTTACATGAAATTAAATCAAAGTGTGGAGCTCCTTTTCCTTGTTTTTTTTTTTCTCCTTAAAAAAGAAAAGAAACAAATGTTCTGAGTAAAAACAAACATATCCCAAAGCATGTGTGCACTGAAAAGTAAAGAAACATTTTTAACAACTTCATAAAAACTGACTTAAAAGTTTAAAAAGAAAAAAACTTATTTCTGAGTCCTTCCGACTGGAGTCATGTCTCTTATATAAAGAAGAGATATTTTCATATGTAATAGTGTCCCTTCTTTACAGAAATAGTCGTATTATGACACATATGCACAAGGATAAACACTATGACACACTGTACACGGTGGGCCCTGGCGAGCTCACCAGCAGTCGTCTGAACCCATGTCGCTGGGGTGGAGCCACTCCACGGATGAGCCCAGCAGAGTCTGAAGCTCGTTTGTGAACTCCACCAGATCTAAGAGCTCCTTGCTTTCAGGGTTGAAGGCTTCTAGGTCTTTGGAGCAAGAGAACAATAGGCTTGCTGACACTTGCCGGTAGAACTCAGCCTCCGCAATGGTGACAATTTCCACATTTGGGAAATTGCAGCGAAATATGCGGGAGGACATTTTCAATTTCTTGAGCACGTCTGAAAGCAACAGCCAGTTCCGAGGCCTGCACCAGAGAAAGGACAGTGGTTTGAGTTTCTGGCAAAATTAAAAGCTCTCCCAACTATGAACTACCAGTCTCCCAGTGGTAACAAGGGCCAGTTACTTCTGCTTTGATTACTTCACTCACTCCACTTCTCACTAAGATCTAACTTCTAGCAGGGAACTCTGGACCCATGTGCATGTATTAAGAAACTATCTAGGACGGATCAGCCAATTTAGACTAAGTGGGAGCAGCACCCATGAATGAGCCTTGTCACAGGCTGCCCCGGCACCTCTAGAACTGATGGACACATCCCAGGCAAAGGCTTGGTCCCTCAGCTCCAGCCACAACTCAGGTCACCCTGTCCAAATGAGTCTCCACCCACCCATCCCCCCCGGTTCTAGTCATAAGGGAAAACTAGTCTGTTTGCGAACCCAAGGCAGATGGCAAACACCTCTGTGATCTCTCCTCTCTTCCGACCCTCATGGAGAGAGCATGAGAAACAGGCAAGGTCGCCTGTCTTTCCTTTCCTTTCCCATACCTCCAACCTGCCCCTCAATGTTGCTGGGAGTAAGGCTTTCTCAAAGGAAGGGGGTACAACCTTTCCCTGCTATCCCTTGCCACCCTTAATGAGCTCTATTCCTAAGAGACCGTCAGCACGAGGACAGACGGACAGACACATTCCCAGGCTCACAGTCCAAGGAGGATGCTACTCCTTAAGCAAGGGGTCAACACACAGCAGAGCAATGTCTCCTGACGTGTTCACTCTGGAGGATTGGGTGCAGGGGCACAGTGGCCTGACTAATGGGGGCAAAACTCGATCTGACCCAGTCCGAGGATACAGAAGATCCCAGGTGCCACATACGGCTTTACCTAATCTTACACAAGGAGAGGCTACATTAGTGTTGTCCAGTGGACCTTGGGTGCCTTGGACAGCCCCTACAGTGGTCCTTTGTGGGGGACTCCCAAGGAGGATCCTTTCCCTAAGACTGTGGTGACTGAAATCGTGAGCAATTCTAGCCAGTGGCTCTGGTGTCCTTTGGGCTCTGGGTTGTATTCCGATGAGGGCAGTTTGCTGGGATCCCCCACCCCACCCCACCCCTTTCCTGGCAAAGTTCTACTGCAGTATGTGAAGTTGGTGGACACTTGGTGAGGAGTTCACTCACCCCCCACCCCCCGACCCTCATCTGCTGCTTCTCAACATCACGCTGGGCATGCTCACCCTTGAGCGACGGACACTTGGACATTATAACACGGCAAGAGGGGGCTTTCTGAGAATTCGAATTCGAACACGTCGCTGCAGGTGTCGTTATCATCGTCCTCGTCCTCTGGTCCTGGGGGGTTTGCTAAAACGTCATAACCACTTTCATCATCTGGTTCTAAGGGAGGGCAAATGAGAGAGAGGAGGGGATCAGTTAAGCCAGAGCAATATTCTAGCTGTTCTCCAAACAGAAAGTCTTTCCCAAGCCAGCCCTGCTCATGGCACCCTCCCCAAGCCTTCATCCACACTAGAGAGAAAAGTTCTCTTAACTCCTGCACGTCTTCCCCACCCCACTGAAACGAACAAGGCTGCTCACCACACACAGAGCTGCCATAGAAATCCCAAGAGGCATTGCTGTTGCAGTTGCTGTTGCTGTTGGGGCTGCTGTCATCATCATCGCGACCCTGCAGGTCGTTTAAATAATCTGGAGAGAGAGGGAAACAAGGTTAACACCTGCTGGCTGGAGGCAAATGCTGGTGGAGGTCGGAAGAATCTCACGCTGGGGCTGGTAGGTTTATCTCCAGACAAGTCCCTCTGCACACGCCTCCAGGTATCGAACTATAAGCTGCATATGCATCTACCTTCCCAAGTGACAGTCCGCCTCACCGCCCCTGCCTGCCAAACAAAAGCTAGGCCTGGCCAGCTCAGAATTTCCCAGCCGTCCCATGCAACACTCAAGTATGTATCTGTTTGACAGACTAATGTTCTGCCAATTTCCCAGTTAAGTGTAAACGAGGTGGGGTGGGGGTGGGGGGAACCTGGCCCATCTAGATGCCCGAACCAGACCATTGTGATCTCTGTCATACCTGTTAAGAACTTCTCCATAAGTTCGCTGTGGGTCATTTTCATGATGGTTCTACCTGAGTACGTAGCCAGGGTGGGGTCAGCACCATAGGAAAGGAGCAAGCGGACGATTTCCAAGTGATCGTTCTCGACGGCATCGTGGAGAGGCCTAAGAGAGGCGTGGGGGATTGATTATATCTGTGGACATGATGTTTGCTTCTAATGACACAAAGGCAAAATGGACTGTGTGGTCAAGCCGCCGTTTCACCAAGGAGGGGAGTGTACAGTCACTGCCATTCCACATGGGGAAACTGAGGCACTGTGACTGGCCCACTGTCAAATGATGAATCACTCTATTATTATTTCTACACTTAACCTTTTATAAGACAGATGAAGAACTATCTCAGGCCTAATTCTCGAATGCAAATCTCTCTTAATCCACTTAGCCTGAGGAGGATCTCAGGCCATGATGAAAACTTTCCCAATGAACTTAAATAGTGACAGACTGTAAGAAGATAACTTATGAGGGAAAAAAAAAAACCCAATATCATGGAAGCCAACATGACAAGCAATTATTTATACCATTAAAAAAAAAAAAAAGATTGCCATTTCTAAAAGAAACTAGGGGCAAAGTAGAACCTCTCCTGAAACCAACTTGGAGATCAATGATCAACCCTATGGCTCAGAAGCAGTCGGCAGGCAGGTTGAGTTCTCAGGAGGGTCCACAGTCCTTCCTGTGTCTACTGGGATTGGGAACACAGCCCACAGTCCCATCTGGAAAGAATGCTTTTTGGAAACCATGAACCACCAAATACATTTTAGTTTTGCTCATTTTATGACTGTCAGGAAAGCCCTAGTGCCCCGCCTCCTGGTAGCATCCCAGGCACAATCCAGAAGATGCTTGGGCTGACTCAGACCTGGGCCTCTGGCCAATAAACCAAGGTCAAGGACAGAGTGGGGGCCAGGGTGTGGGTGACCACTGCAGATCCTCTGAAGCCACTGGCCCCTGGCCCTGTCTGTACTCCAGGGACTTTCAATGCACATGTACTTTAAATATGGTGATTGAATAGATGCTGGTAAAGAGTCTGGGGCCCTAAAAGGCAACACCCCTGATTATCCATGCAGGTGCAACATTTTCAGGGATTTCTGTCCATGAGAGCATCACTAAGTTTACACAGACCTATGTAAATTTGCCAGAAAGATGTCTGATTCCATCAGTGTGCTTACATGGTATTCACACTCCATCTTTCCTCCTGGGGTTCCCCACCACTCACCTGGTCCCATCCTGGGCACTGCAGTTGACATCAGCGCCATATTCAAGGAGGTGTCGTACAATATTGAGCCATCCCCTTGCACAAGCTTCATGCAGGGCACAGTAACCCGCATTGTCTCGATGGTTCACATCACAAATCTTATTCTCCAGGCAGTACAAGACCACTTCCTGTGGGAAGAAGGTAGGGGATGCCATCAGACCACCACAGTGAACCTTCTAAGGGTGGCCTGTCCATAGCTTGGCAGTGCCCACTTTCAAAAGCATACATCCTTGGATCTAACAGCTCACTGAAGTGCGGTGGGTGTCCTGGTGAGGGGGCAAAAGCTTGTGGGAAGGGCTTGGAGATGCAAACAGCGTTGTCTAGAGCTCTGCTGCCCCAGTGGCCTGGCCTAGGGCAAGCTGCCCTTGAACTTCTCCCAAGCTTCCACAGGGCTGCTGAGAGAATGTATTCAGAGAGCCATGAAACCCCTCAGCCCAGGGGCTGGCATGGCCCATACAGAGGTGCAACAGCTGCTAACATCTTAGATGACACAAGGCCAAGTATAGACCATTCTCCCTTGACTGGTCTGTTCTGTCAGTGGCAATAGCTGACAACACGTGTTTAAGCATTGATGACTGATGCTTAAAGAGGGCTGAAATCCGCTGAAGAACATCCCTCAGGTTAGAGAAGGAGGGACAGACACCTAGGTCAGCCACATCCTCACGCCCCCAGTGAAGACCCCAAATCAGAACCTGGGCCTCAAATGCTATTTGTATGTTCAGTAGCATCAAACAGAAGCTTTCTCTATCCATCCACAAGGAACGACACAAAATGCTCCAAATAACCCCACCCTCTATTATGCCTCACCCCCCCCCCCCCACTCCCCGACAACCTACACATTTCAGGAAGCAAACAAAACAAGTCTACCCTTCCCCCTTCCCCGAAGGTGTTCTGTGTTAAGAGTGTGTGTTAGAATCACTGTTATTAATCTTACTTCTTTGGTGTGTTAAAATATTAATATGAACCGCTCCCAGTTAGCAGAGCGGTAATTTATTCAATGTTTTATTACCTTGATTAAGAAAGTTTTCAAACACATCGAAAGCATTTGCCACCAGACAACATGTTATACTTGTTTTCTTCCAAGTCATGCCCAGCAGAGAGCCAGGTTCTGAGAGCCAGGGGTAGGCAGAGTGTGCAGGCAGCCCAATGCACAGTGCACTTGGTAAAGGGGGATGGGACAGGGTCAGAGCAGATCTCCTTATCACAACTCTTAACTAACTCATCTGTGTAACCTGTAACAGGGTCCATTCTAGCCACCCGTAGATGTGAGATGGGTTCTATAAAACCTTTTAGGACCTTCGGAGGACATGCCAATCAAAGGTGAGACCACTCACTGGTGAGTGAACTTGCAAGTTCCATTTGCTTAGTCCATGAACCTAATGGGGCATGCTGGTAAACCTGGCCATCAGTGAGGTCAATGTGGCAGCTCCCTTCCAAAACAAGGGGAGGAAGGGAAAAGGCCCATGAAGGTGTTTCTTCGTTCACATCCCAACCTGCCAGAAAGCCCACAATCCTCTGAGCCACCTATCCTGAGCCCTGGTATCCAGGATACTGCATGAAGCTGCTGCTCCCTTAGTAGGCCCTCAGTAGCCAGACTCAAGTGGACGGCTGCAAGCTCATGGAGCTGCGTGCCCCAGTCAGGGAGAGGCCCCGTCACGTGGCTCCAGATCAGGTCTGAACGCCACCAACTGTTGTGTACAGATCAGTTTACCCCAAGTCCTGGTGGCCTGCCTGGGTCCTACCAACCAGGGATTTATTTGCTCTGACAATCATGACCTTCACCTGGAAACCTTCATTGCTACCAGGGCCAATTCAAGGGGACCTAGAAATGAAAGACCAAAGTTGACGGGTAAGTCAAATCTCTGTTCCTGGAGGACATCAGCAAAGGCAGCGGGAGCCCCACAGCCCAGTCTGATCTAACGCAACCTTGCTGATGCTGCTATTTACACAGTGCTTCTCGTTGCCCCAGATAAGGACGTCTTCCATCATCCCACGGGAACCCAGGAGATGTCAGGAAAGGAAGGTAGTACTATCCTCATTGAACACTTAAGAGAAATTGAGGCCCAGAGAAATTAAACCCCAAGTTCAATTAACATGAAGTACTAGACCTGTAATTCAAGTCTTTGGTAGCTGGTTGGCTGGCAAGATTCAAAAGGCCCAAGGGATGCAATCTATCCATGATGAACATCCCACAGGCCATCTCTATTGGGGTCAGTGGGCTAACCACACTCTCCTAGCTGGGAGGGAGCTGGTCTCTAAACGGATGGCAACCACTGTTACCAACAGAGAGAAAGGTGACGAGGTCAAGCAAGTCTGTCTGCCCAACACATCTCTTGGTTTATTTTCTCTGCTAGAAATGGGAGTGTTTGAAGGGCAGCCCACCCATTTCCAAACAAAATCGAACTGTTTTTGTTGGACAACTCTCTGTTAAGTGGCTATAAGCTGAACGCCATTAACCGCAAAATGTAACCATATAGGCCATAAACCCGACATTGTTAATTAATTAAATGCCTCATTAACTTTTTTAAAAACATGATTTATTCAATTCATAGAAAATTTAACCATTACCACTAAGCACACACGCATGGGGTTGCACGTTGGGATTTTAGCCTAAGCAGCAGAAGCCTTTTTCTGGAGAAAGAAAGGTTTGAGGTCTCTGGCCATGCAAGTAATCTATTGAAAGCAGATCTGAAGCCAGAGTGTGTCTCCAGAACCAGATCATTATGACATAAAGCTCAGATTGCCTTTACTGCAACATGGTATAAGCAGAAAATCACCAACAATGAATGGTAAAGACAAAACTTCAGGAAAACCCTCCCCAGGTGTGTTCAAAGCACACCCTTATTTGGTTAAGTAAACTATCCTTCAATGTTGAAAGGTTTAAATTGTCAAATCTCCCAACTGGGCCATCATCCCAACATTTAAAATTCTGCCTAGGAAATCCCAGAAAATTGGATAAAAAAGTTGAAAGCATTCATCTACAAGTCACAATGATCAGTTATCAAAACTGGTGATAATCAGTGTATAACCTACATGTTGAAATGTACATTTGAAGAAAACCAAGTCTGACCACAAACATTCCCATGGCCTCCTGTACAATCGAAGGCCAGGTAGGGTAAAAAAGTATGGATCAAGTGCCCCTTGGTCCAGACCTCAGAGTCACCAAACAAAAATGGAAACTTTCTTAAAAGACCAACAAGGGTCTCTTGAAGTCTCTGGTCCCAAAGGGAGACTGGTGGAAATGATGCCAAGCAGGCTTCCTACCCTAACCCCCATACCAGGAGTGTATGTTCTCAACCACAACTAGTACTCAGCAAATACTTGGCACATGGGGCCTAGCTTAGCACCATGTGCAACAGCCACTCTGTCCACCTAGGTGCTGTTGTTCTCTGCTCTTGGGAAAACCACTTGGGTGCTCCTTGGACTTCATCTTAAAGTAACTGTGTGAACCACCAGAAAGTTCTCTCTAGCTAATGAATGGAGAGACCTCCAAAAGACATGTAGATATAAACAGCAGCATATTCAAGCCTTGAACTAAGCACAGGTGCTTCCAACGTCCCACCGACAGTCATGCCTTGGGGGGCTGAGGTGGACATATCTCAAAGGGCTTAGGGCATTGTGGACAAGGGGACAGGGGTTCCACAGAGCTGGCTGGGAGTGTGGGAGCGGGGGGTGGGGGAGCCAGGGTTCCTGGCCCGCATGGGTCCTGCCACCCCAGTGCTAGTCCACACCTCCACGCGCTCAGCCTCCTGAGCCACATTTTACTATGACCATTCAACTCCCAGAGGGCTGATGCCAGCTTGAAAAAATGCCTCTGCCCTGTGGGCTATTACATCACAATTGCAGCTGACAAGTGCGGTGGGGGAGGAGCACAGGGCAGAAGGAGTCATCTATCTCACAGAGGTTCTAAACTGTAAAAAGGGCAATTCCAATGTGAGCCAGTCTTGGTGAGGAGCATGGTGGGGGAGGGTGGGCTGTGGAGCCAGACTGTAGATTGCCAGTATCAGTTAACCCCTGAGGCTCAGTCTCCTCATCTGGAAGTGGGCTAGTCGTAGCTACTGCCACATCAGGATGCCTCCCTTACAAGGGTGAAGGGAGTTACAGCAGATCACACAGGCTTAGAAAGATATCAGTTATCTTTCTATCTATATTGCCCTGGCAGTAGAGGTTATGGTTGTCATCAGCTGTGCTGGGTTTGGGTTGGGATACAGCGGTGTGGACCAGGACTTTTGGATAAGGATCAAACCCCCTCTCCCATCAGCCCTGAGCTCCAGTACCCTGTCAAAGAGACCCCTCAGGTCTGCCCCATCACCACCCCTACTCTGAACAAACATTTCCTGCTGTTACCCCCCGGGGATGGGGGGGGGGCGGGGGCGGAGGCATCACTGCCTCCAAACAGTGCAGCAGCCAAAAGTAGAGTTAATAACTTCTCTCCCCCTTGCTAATCAGAATCCAAAAGGGCTCATTAAAATTCCCCTAGTCGCCAAGCCCTGGGTTAGGTCAGATTTTATATCAGAGATAAGTGAGCCAGACTGGAAGATGCTGAAGCAGCCTACTTGCCCGAACACGAAGTAAACATCAGAGAGGCTTTTCCTTTCACACCGCAACTGAACAAGCCACCAAAGAGCCGGCAGCGTGAGCCGGGGCTAACGCAAACATCCCGTTGGAACACCCAGCCCAGCCCCCCACGTGGAGGAGAGTTGGGCTCTGAGGTTCCAGCCCCCGCCCCTGCCAATGGGGCCCCCACCCCCCGGAGCAGCGGCCGGTATCCAGCGCACCCACGAGGATGCTCACCTCGTAGCCCAGCCGGGCAGCCCGCTGCAGGAGCGTCTCGCCTGCATTCTTATTGACAATAAGCCTCCGCGCTTCTGGTGGCATCGGGCGGGACTGGGTGGCCTCTGGCGGAGAACTTGAGCGGGGCAGCTGTGACGTCTGCGCAACTGGTAGCAGTTGCTGCAGACGGTCCAGGGGCTTCTGGTCTTGCTTGGCCGGTGACAGATCATAGTCAGAACTGGGCTCAGGCCGTTTTCGGAACCTCCGGACGGTCACCTACCAAGAAAGTGGGCAGCGCACACATTGTGGGATGTCCTTCCGCCATAGCGCTTTCCCCCACCTCTTTCGTGTGGGGATGGGGGTGGGGGAAGAAGGGGTTGGGTTTTCTTTAGTACCACCCAGGAGACAGGCCCCCTAAGGACAGGGCAGTGACATTCTGGGGGAAGGTGTTCAGGAAAAGGAAACCTTTGTCCCCAGAAGCAGAGAAGCGGGCAGGCAGGATGCGCTGGTACGACCCAGGGGGGAGTGCCAGGGGCAAGAGGTACCTTGCCATCGGCATTCTCCACGTAGTAGTCCCCTGGCAGCGGCAAGCTCCGCCTGGGCTCCTGCGGGATCAAATGCTTGGTTTTGCACAGTCGCTTCCCGGATGGTTTCTCGCTGTTGTCGGGGTATCTCTGCAGCAGGGAGGCAGCCTGGCAATCCTCCTCTTCGTCCGTGCACAGCACATCTGTCTTCTGGCTTTCTTTAATTTTCTGCTGTTTGGCAGGCAGCCTCGAGCCTGCCGTACAGCTTGGCTGACTCTGCTTTCTGCCGGTTAAATTGGTGGATGAAAAGCTCCTCATGGGCGGAGAGCCGGAGAACACAGGCAAACCTAAATCCGGAGGGGGGGGGGCGGGCGAGCGGGAGGCAGGGGGTGGGGAGAGAAAAAGCAGGCGTTACACGGTGCGGAAAGAAAAGCCCATTGTTACCTCTGATCACTGGAGCGGCTTCAGTTTTTAAAGATATACCAATTATGTTTTCAAAGCATTAATATTTTAATTATCCCACATTCAAATGCCAAATGGCAAGTTGTTTCAAAGGGCCCGGACGAGGGGGGCAGAATCCAGCCCTTCCGGCTCTCCAGCCCCCACCCATAGGGGGCCTTGGGTGTTTGGAACGTGGAAACTGGGGACTGCCTGAGCCTGGAATGAGGGTTCACCCAGGGCTTCCCTTCCTTGCCCAGCCATGAGCCGGGTGAGGTGCAGCCCAGGAAATGGAGCTCCCTCCTCACGGTATATTCCAGAAGGAAGCGTGGAGGCTGAAAGGACCTCATGGAGTAACTCCCCACCTGCCACATGCTACTCTGTCAACTTAGATGGAGCTCAGGTGCCCTCCAGGGCCCTTTCCCACAGAGGGCAGGTGACCCATCCTCCAGGACCCCCCCCCTCAAAACCCCGTGCATACCTTGTTCACTGTCACTGGATTTGAGGGACTCTTCCGACCAGGTTCTGTTGCCTTTGGCTTCTGCCCTTTTCCTGCCAGGTTTCTCTTCGGAGACGTTATTGCCCTGGGCGGCAACCTCAGGCTGAGCTGCCTGGGTCACTTCCTTCCTGCCCTGCCGGCCAGGTTTGCTCTCTGCTGCCGACACCTGCTGCTCCCACCGTTCTCTAAGGTGCAGCAAGTGGCGTTGCTTTTTGGGATGGAGCCCTGTTAATTCAATGCACACCTTCAGGTTGGTCAGCTCACTATAATGTGGCTCTTCTAAGTGGTTAGAGGAACTGTTTGTCATTTCCCTCTCAGGCCAGTCATCTAATGGAGAAATAACTACAAATTAATCAAAAAGCCCCCTGGGGCGGGGAACAAACTGTCTTATACATCACTGACGGGGTGGGGGAGGGGAGGGGAGGGGTGTGGTCACTGTGGAACCAAGTGGGGGGGGGCGCCTATTTGCCTTTGGTCATCTTTGGGTTCCTGTACCTGGCTTGGGACGGGGGAGGTGTGAGTGGCTTCCCCCAGGGCTCCAAGGTGGGATTGGAACCTTCCACTGCTCCACCCCCGGACTTTACTTCCCCCGAGTGCCCTGCGGAAGCCAGGCCGAGCTCACCTTTGGAGACCCGTCTTCGCTTGGCTTTCAGCAGCGGGTCCTCAGGGAGCTCTTCCACAGTGGTCTCAGTGTGGCTGCTATCCCCTGAGACCTTGTGCTTTCTGTCCACCCGGAGGGTGGGGCTGTGCGGCATGTCTGGGGTGGCCTGGTCGGCGGAGGGATCGCTCACCGGCTGCCGGTCCAGGAAGTATTTCTCCACGGAAACATCTTTGTCTTCTGGGGCTTCGAAGGGGTCGTGTTTGCTTCCGGCACTATAATCCAGGGGAGGAAGGAACAAAGGTCACCGGGAGGGCAGGGGAGCAGACGGGATTCCTACGCGACGGATCCCGACGCCGCGGCTCCCTACGCCCGAGGTAATCTGCTACCAACAGACCCTCCTTTGGAGACTGGGGATCTCCTGTGCTGGAAGCACAAGACCCTCGGAAAGACCATGTCCCAAAGGAAGGACAGCTGAAGATACTCTGCCCAGAAAATGAGGGGTGTGGGACACTCACTACTGCCCTTCTCCATGTCCATAGTTGAGGTCGGAGAAAGTCAAGATGAGGCATCAATTCACTCTTCTAAGCACAGGAGAGAACTGCCTGCCTGCCACCTCCCAGTTGGTCAACTTTGATGGCACTCAGGTCCCCTCCTGGACCTTTACCAACTGTGGGTGGGTGAGCCCGCAGCAAGCTTAAGCCAGGGCTAGCTACCAGTCTCTATAGAAACAGCTGCTGAGGTCATTATTTTGAAATAAAAGGATGATGTAATAAACAGACCAAATGTCCCCCAAATGCCACAGGCACAGGGACAAAACCAATGTTCACTTTGGTCAGCAGGGGCAAGGGTGAAGAGGGCAGGGCAAGAATGGTGGGAGGCTGGGAGACCAAGGGAGGAGGAAGCCTGGCAAAGCCAAAGGCAAGGCTTCCTGTTGTGTGTACAAAGATGAAGGGCAGTTTCAAAGAACTCAACCAGATCACTACAAGTCCCTGTGCCCTCTTTCCACAACCATTGCAGGGAAAGCATTTCACTGCTACCCACAGCGGGGGCGGGGCACTCCTCCATGTTCCAAAGACGAGACTCCACCCCCTTCACTCGGGGCTAAACCGCTCACACCCCAGCCCTGCTTGCTTCGGCTCCCTCCACTCAACCTAGCACCACTTGGGGCTTTTCTTCCAATCACCCCAGCCTCACATCACTCCTCACTTTTGCTCCAGCCAAAGAACAGTTTGATTGCATTGCTGATTGTGTTTTTTCCTAGCACACAAATAATTCCATAATGATTGCTGTGATGTTAAGGTGTTCCCCTAAGATGACCCTGACCATCACGGGGTGGGGGGTGGGGCGCGGGGGGCGGGGAGGATGTATGACTTTGGTATTTCCGTTAACACCCAAGCTAAGCGCCTTGAGCACATCTTTCTAAATGAAATCACAGACACACTCTTCATGTTCCCATATATCACATTTCTGCCCAGCTGGCTAGCCCCCTAATCAACCTCTCTTGTGGGGGCATTCCCAGCATTTAATGGCAGTCAGTTGTGGGGACAAATTTCACCCTGGCCTTGGCTAGCCTGGCCTATGTTCTCAATGCTAGAACCCATTGATCTTTTCTCCAAGGGCATCCCAAGGTGGGACAGATCCCCGTCTACCTTTGCCAAGGAATGGTGGAATCACCTCAACTGCTTGGGTCTCCTGTCATGGCAGCAGGAAAAATCCCAGACTCCTGGCCTGTGCTCCAGGGGGATATAGTCCAGATCACTGAGGGCCTGGGAAGAGGGTGCGCTGCAGCTCTCTCTCTGGCTGCTCTGTGACCCTCTGAACCACTCTGGCAGGAACAGCGCCTCTTTACAACTCGGCCCCCTTCAGTTGTACAGTGGGAGTGTTACTGCAAGCCTCCTCCTGTGGGTGGGCTTCAGAAACACAGGGAAAGGCTGGAAAAATTCCTTTAACCAAAAGATGCCAAGATTTTCAGAGCAGCGTGAATTTCAGGCCTGAAATGTACGCTGTCTTAAGAGGTGAGCCCTCCTGGTTACACCACTGGACTTCTCTGGTTCAAACAGCCTTTCCTAAAAGCCCCATGGAAGGGGACCCATGGAGAAGTGTAACCGCTACTTTACGAACCCCCATGTCCAATTTTAAAGTTCATTCAAAGTGAGTTTCCCCCCCACCTACTTTAGCTAGGAAAGATGGTTCCAACTCGGTGGTTTGGAAGGAGAGGTAACTGGGTGATGTCAGCGAATGCCGTCACTGTGGGGCCCTGCCCATCTGAGATGTCCCCAATCACATGAAGAAGCTGTCTACTCTCAGTGTTTCTGATTCCACTTTCACCTATTACATTTTAACCCTGTATGTGTAACAGTCTCAATCTATCTAGGGAGGCATCTTGCTCAGGGAGAAGGTTTTCCATCTAAGTTTTCACCCTCAAGGCCAGCTACCTTGGTTAACAGTGAAATTACTTTATATCTTTGGCTACAAAAGGCCAGTATTTCTTGCCCATAGAAAACCACTTGGGGGATCTATGATGACAGTTTCTCAGGTGTGGGCAGGCAGTGACTGTGGAAGCTCTTCCCTCTGTTCCTAGAAGAGTAAGTGCACCCCAGTGAGTCAGACCCCTCCTGGGGGCTCCTCTAGGCTTCCCATCTGGTAAAAGCTGCCTGGGTGCAGAGGGTACACCTTCACCCCCCAGGACCAGGAGTGCGTCACACACACTCGGCTAGGGAGGGCGCTCCTGCACCTGACCTTCCCAATGGTCCTTTGTCCCCAGGGACCCCATGGTATAATGTCCATGGCTCCTTATCCTGGACTATTACTCAGGAAATTTCCACTGCTCAAGTCAGGGCTCACTGAAATCATCCCCCCATGCACATCGCTTAGTTGTTTTCTTCCCCATTAGGTGAGAGGATCTTTTCCCAAACAGGTCCATCCAGTCTTCCCCCAAACTCCTGAGTCTTTCAGGGCAAAGATCTCAATTCTTCTCAGTTAAGGCCCCACAAGACCTTATGCTAGTGTGACCTTACCCAGGCCAATAATAACCCTGAAGAACCCTGAAGGACATCGACTCTGACTGGCCAAGATACCCATGGCCACCACCTATGGGGGAGAGACTCTTCTGTCACCTGGAGCTTCTCAATCACTGTTTTAACCACAGGACTACACAGGACCCAGTGGACTACCCTTGAGGGTAAAGGAGATGGAGAGAGAGATATATGGGGATCCCAACCATCAGGTTTTGCCATCACTGCTACTTTTGGTCTTCCTAAAAGCGGGAAGCCATGGGCCCTTGGCCACCTAGTCTAAGCAAGTGTGAACATGGCTGTGTTGTTTGAGGTTTAACACTTGCTCCCTGCAGTGCGGTCATATGACTCACAACACATACATCCCATAATTTATCATGGTTGTGCCATAGCATCACCTCAGAGAAGCATCACCATAGCAACATTTACAAGTCACCGTGGCAACAAAGCACCCTTACCATTGTTGAGCCATGCCCAGTGAGGCCTAAACAAGGTGGGAGGGTTCTGAGATGTTGGAGGGCTCCCCACAACTGAAATCCCCTTCTCTACAGCTTAAGTATAGCACCACCAGTAAAGGCTAACCTTGTTAAAACTTATACCCTCTACAGAGGGAGCCTAGGGAATCTCTGTTTCAAATTAAAGTAGTTTACAAATGTACAGATGCTCATATGGAAGGAGGTTCCCTGGGCTAAGAAGTTACATGAAGCCCCTTGACTGAGGTTTCCTCCAGTTTCTGGCCCAGCACTGCAACCGAGCAGGTCTTAGGTCTGTCCCGGCCAAGCAGTTGGCAAAGGAGACAGTCATTTCAAGTTCGAGAACAAAGGGGCTAAGGCCTCCTTGTCCCACCCCATTTTCAAATGTCACTGAGGGTTTCTAGTAATAATGAACTTCCCAGTTTGAGGAACCTCCAAACTCATTTGGTGAACTTCCAAAATAAAATTGAACTCAGCCACACCTGCAATCATAAAGAACAGTGATCATAATAAATGAAAATCCTGGCCACTGTATTTTCAAGTTAATCCACTTTTTTTCGGAACAAGCCACTTGCAAGCCCCACCATCTTAGAAGCACTTGGTCACTCATGGGGGAGGCTACCTCAGGAGGGGGAAGGCAGACAGAGACGTCTGGACCTCTCATGACCCCAGCCCACCCCAGCTCCCACAGGCTCACTCTGTGGCTCTCAACCACACTGACACCCATTAGAAGGACCCTCTGAGCCAGCATGGGCTCAAGATATGATGGTTCAAGGACAGGAAGGCCCATTAATTTCCAGTTGAATGGACTGAACACCTGCTGTGCTGTGGATTCGGAGGCGGCAGTAAGGACAATGGCTCCTTTAATTAGGTGAACCTTCTCAACCGACTACAAACCACAAGTCTCCAGAAGGCAAACGGAGCTCCTCACCTTCCCCAACCCTCCTCCTGCCCTCCCATGGTGGCAGTGATTCAATGACTCACTGGATCATGTCCTGGGTGCTCCAGGAAGAGACCCATGCCCTGAGCTCGGAAGTGGTAGTGGGGGGTGGGAGGTTGGTGAGGCGGCTTTCCAAATCAACTGGGGCTCAAGCCCTGCTCCCCACCAGCCTTGTCTTGAGGCTCAGCAGGCAAGATGGGGAAGGACACATTAACTTCTCTGGGAAGAAGGCTGAAGTAAAGCTACTGAGATGTGAGGGGTAGTGGCCACCCTGGGTCTGGCCATGTTGCTGGAAAAAAGGGCAAGAAGACTCGAGGCCAGCTAACTTCCTGCTCCCTTCCTCCACTTTCCCTCACCATCCCCCCAGAACAGGCAGACCCTGGTCCCCCTCCCTAGAGAAGCACCCTTCGAGACCATGCAGAACCAGCTGGTCCTGGTGTGGCTCACCCAGAATCCTGGCCCGGAGATCCATGGCTGGCAAGGATGGCTAGACAGACCCGTTCTCTGAGCAGCTGCCACCCAGACGTCGAGCCATCAGAATCGTATTGCTTCCTCTCAACTCCCTCAGCGCTGGGAGCTGAATCACCCTGTTCCCACCTACAACGTCCAAGGACCCAGACCTCCCAAATGTGCCCACCATCCCCAACCGTCCTGTCTCAGGAGGATTCTGCACCCACCCTGACCTCTATGTTCACCTCATGCCCTCATTCACCATCACTGGTGAGGTCTCTGGGGTCGGGAGTGGGCTGCAGACCCCAAGCACGCACACTGAAGAAAACAGGCAAAGACCTCCACTGGCTGCCAACATACCTCCTGAGCTCAGGAAGTTGAGAACACATCCCAAAGTCAACCCCAGTGGAGGAGCAGTGGTTGGGACAGAAGAGTGACTCAAGGCAAGCCCCAGCTTTCTCTCCAATTCTGCCTCCATAACATAAGACACCCCCTGTCTAGTGGGGTGTGATAAACACCCCCCCTTGTTTATCCCACGCCCTTGGAGTGTGCTGTCAACTCCTAATGGCTGCAAACAAACCTGCCACAGAAAATAACTATGCTCTTCTTGCTGGTGCCTTCATCAGCCCTCATCCCATTTTAGCGAAACTTCTGCTTTTGGAGGGAGAAGACGAGGACACTCCATTTCCTACTAGAGGAGACCATTGCTATGGAAGGTCTGGGTCTGGCTGCAAGTGTCATTCATTCCACTGCTACTAAAAACCCGAACCCCTACCTGCTATAAAATACTTGCTGTGCTTGAGGTCTTGCATCGCCATTCCTCTGCTCTACTGTATTACACTGTTATTAACTATGGGACCAATGCTTCTCTGGAAAAGGAGACACATCCCAGGAAACAATGTCTCATACGAGCCTCATGTATAAAACAGCCAAATTGCCCTGTTCTCACCAACATGGTACCACACACAAGCCACTGGGGTTCACTTACATCTCTCAGTGTCGTTCTGGTCGGCAATGGCCTCCTCCAGGGCGACCGACTTTGGCTTTTTGTCCTGACTTCCTTTCAACCTTTCCCAGTCAGTGGGGCTGAATTTGCACACCTCGGAGTCCTTGGTTGGGGGGTGGCCACCTTCTCGCTCTTTCATCTCCAACTCTGAGAAGCGCATCATTGCACGCTAGGAAGAGAATGGAGATGAAAAGAAAAAAAAAAAAACAAACAAACACCTTACCATCAAAGCTACTTCATTGGTCTTACCTTAAAGGAAAGTATTTTCCAAGAAAAGTTTGCCCAAAACCAACCACACTTTATGATACAACTGAGATACTTTAAAAGTTAATGATACAAATATAAGAGTGTCTATATGTTAAGCAGTGACACACTCTTTATTCATAAAGCCATATGTGTGTAGAGATATATGCGGTGTGTATGTATAGCCATACATACACTGTGGCATAGAGACAGACATTCTCTTTCGAAGGTAAATAAAACAAAACAGAAACACAACGCAAAGAAAGCAAAACAAAAAACACAACAGAAAAGAAAACAAATGCACAATGAATAAAGACGACCATGGCCCACAAACTTCCCTTTGTATATTTGGAAATGAAATTTAACTCAAAAAGTTTATGTAAGATTCTAGTAATAAAAATTTGAAGAACTGACCTCACAGTAAGCAGCGGGTAGACATAAAATACTGTCCTCTTGTAATCCTTCCATCTATGTAATTAAAATGGGCACTCAATGGATCATTTAGATAACTTCATCCATTTTTATAAGCATAAACCAATTTTTTTCTTAACATTGCAAAACAATTTGGCTTTATTTAGCTTTTAATTAAAAGTAAAATATCTTAAGGAAATTCCTAGACAACATCTATCATTCACTAGCAAGTTAAATACATACTCTATCCCTTTAATTGAGGTTTTTGTTGTTGTTGTTTTTTTTTGGTGAAAGAAAAACTGCACAAATCTCACAGACATGCGGCGGCTACACACCTCCACCAAGTATCACGTAAGGCATTCTAAGCAGTGCTGTTAGGTTTATTTGCTAACGTACAGTAAAGTAACGGCAGAGAAATCAAAGCAATTGATAAGTCAATGTCATGCAGTATTTTAGACATCTTTTAAAACTTCCGTTATCAGCATTCAAGTGGAGTTTGCTTAAAATCCACAAGAATCCACTTATGTTCCCTTACTGGATACATTTCAAAAAATTATATTATCATAAACTTCATTAATCAAATCTGCCCGGTGTCCTGCTCTCTAGTACCCCCGCCCCCTTCCTCTTCGAACATTAAAAAAAATAAACAAAACAAAAAAAAACTGACAACTGGTCAGGCTCCTGCAATTTGGGTGGGGGGCTCACCTGCAATGCCCGCTGCTCCCGGCTGAGCTGACTGGAATCGGCATACAGTTCGGTTGTGACGCACTTGAACCGGTCACCCACGTAACCAGCAGAGTTGGCGATTCTCTTTGCCAGCTTAGATGGCTTTGGTTTCAGAACTTTGCCATCAGTTGATTCTGCCTCATCGGCTCCATCTTTGGTATAAGTGGGGGTGGCATCCACACTCGGTGGGGCACCGCCCACGCAAAATGGTTTGGGTTCCTCTTGGGTTTTCCCAAAAGTGACCGCGGGGCCATCGCTCCCCGGGGTCGGCTCCAGGAACGGAGTGGAGACCGGCATTGCCAGGTTCTCCTTGTTGGTTCCCGCTGGAACATTCTCCTTGCTTAAGTTGAAAACTGACTGGCCCGGGGCCTGTTTGAAAGCATAGGTGTCGTGGAAGTCATTGATGCGTCCCAGCTCGTCTCTGAGGGTGATGAAATCCCGGTGAGGCTGCAGGGCCGGCTCAGCTGGGGGTTTGCTGGGCTCAGCGCTCTGGCCAACACTCTCAGCTGTGAAGCCGGGTTTGGACGTGTTGGCTTCAGTTTTCGCGTCAGGCTCTTCCCGGAGGAGGTCTACATAGACAAGCTTGTCACTCTTGACGACGGTCTTCCCTTGATTCCAGCTAGGGCTGGGCTTGAGGTTCTTGTCTGTGGGGACTTCTGGATGTAACTTGGTGCCACTAGCTTCGAGTATCTCGGAAAACCGGTTTCGGAGGCTCGGGTCCTCGTAGCGGGCCCTCTCATGGGACCGGGACCTCCTCTCCGGTTTCTCCTCTTTAGTGATCTCGATGGGTGTGTGAGGTATCAACATGGGATGCACCATGCCCAACCCCAGCGCGTCCTGGTAGGTCACGAACTCCGGCCGGCCCGTGGGCAGCCCGTAGGGCAGTCCAGGCTTTGGGGCGAGGTGCCCAGGAAAGAGACTGCCGCTGGGCAGCAACACCGGGTGAGGGTAGACAGGGCCTTTGCCATGCAAGGAGAGGGGACTTATGGCAATGCCTTCGGGTGCTGGGTAAGGAAGGTAACTCCTGGGGTAGGGAATTGGCGGGGACCTGAACGCCTCATTTGGAGAGAGAAATATCGAGCTTGGTGGGAGGCCGTTCTCATTTGCTTTGAAGCTTGGCTCTGGGTTGCTGGCTTTGGCGCCCTTGCTGCCGGTGCTGCCGCTGTGCTTGGCAGGCGTGGTCGGGGGCTGGCCCACATGCTGGATGACAGACGGTGTGGTGTCCACGGAGCCCCTGCTGGTCTTGCTGCCATCGGCAGTGGCGTTTGGGGCTGGAGATGCAGAGGCCGGGCGGCCAGCGCTGGACACTGAGCTGGACACATTAGTGACCACGGTGTCGGTGGCGCCCATGCGAGGACACGAAGAACTGCGCTGCTGTGGGAGGGCCCAGTCCAAGGCCTTGTTCTTCAGAGGCAGGCCTTTGCCATTGTTCTCTTCGTTAGGACTTGGCCCAGGCACCACCCAGGACGAGGGAGCCGTGCTAATGATCTCAGATCTATAGATAGCACAGCCGTTTCCTGGAGGAGATAGTGTTTCTTTCGGAATCTCACTTCCGGAGAGCACTAGGCCACTTCCAGCTCTGCTGTGAACCAGGACCGTGGGTGCCATCTTCTTCACGTGGTCAGCTTTGGAAGTGTCTACATCCACCACTTTTGAAGACAAGTCTAGTGGCTTATCGGTGACGTCTTTGGTAACCGTCTGCTTCTCCAACAGAGGAGGTGAGCTGCCATCCTTTCTCTCCTGACCCACTGTTTTCCGAGTGTGCCCAGGAACTGGCTGGGCGCTTTCGGCTCCCTCTGAAGCCTTTGGATACTTGCTGCTGCAGAGTCTGGCCGCGGGAAACTCGCTGCTGACCGTCATGTATGGCTTTGACAGGGTGACAGAGGGTGAGGTGGAGATCCGGGCATAGTGCTTGTGGAATTCAGAGTAGGTGTCCGCAGTAGGCTGGGAGGGAAGGTGGACTCGGGGTGAAGGCCGAGGCGAGGGGGGCAACAGGAGAGCTGTGTCCCCCGGCAGGCCGCTGGTGACCGCCTTGGCGGAGGGCACCCTAGGCTGTTTACTGTTCTGGATGTGGGGGTATGAGTGAGAATCGACCGGGTTCCCAGGACTGACACCCATCTTCCAGGGCAGGCTTTTGTCTGTGCAGTGGACCAGAGGCGGGATGGCTGGAGAGGCGGAAGGCGTCGAGAGCCTCATGGGGGAAGCCAGGGACGATGGGATGTGGGGACTGACGTAGTGAGGTGGCGGCAGGTAGAGAAATCGCTCCCCATTGGTGCAGACTGGCGAATATAGCGGCTGGGCCAGGCCGTACGACTGCTGAGGTAGCAAGGCCTTGTACATGTTCAGGGAATACTTATTTGGCGAGTCAAGGAAAGGGTAGATGGCTGGCGTGGCCCCCTCCATGTAGGGATTGACCCAGGGCAGCCGCAGGTAACTAGCACCATTGATGTTGAGCGGGCTCTGTTTGTCACTGGCAGGCCTGTCTAAGCCCAGAGTTTCTGCCGTGGGGACAGCACTTTTTTGTATTCCTGGTGGTGTTTTGTATATAGCACTGAAGCCATTCGGGGGCTTTCCAGAGACAGCGGAGGCCTCCACCGTCTCGGGTGTATTCGGTTTGAATTGCATCTCTGGGTTTCTTTCGGAAGAAAACCCCAGACCGCCTAGAGTGGTTGTGGCAGCCTCCCGCCCTTTCTCTGAGCCCAGTCCACACAAGCTAGAATAGACGATGTTTCCGGGGACACGCAGTCCTTCCCGGATCAGGCCAGTGCGGTCCATGCTCAGCGCTGCCAGGCCATCAATCCGATGGGCCGTGGTTGCGTCCACCTTCACACAAGAAGAACACGGGTGTTACCGAGAATGTGCCTCCAAAGCAGCCCATCCCAAAAAGAAACCACAGACTAGCTCAGTAGGATATCAAGCCTCAAGATCTGAGTGGAAAGGGTTAAAAAAGCAAGGCTTCACAAAGTCTCTGCCCCCCTCCCCCCTTATCCAGCACCCTCCTCTGCCTGCCTTCTCACCTTTGTCCGACTAGTATCCTAGAAGCACGTAAAATGATCCCTTTACACTTGAGGCCCCTGCATTAATTCAGTCATCTATTAACTCTGGAAAATCCACCTTCTCAGCAAAAATTCTTCGCTGCAACTGAGGTGGTACCAACTCCACTGCTCTCAGCACCGACCTTGTGGGGTACAGATTTCAGACTTACCCTCCCTGGGTCCGGTCAGGATGGGGTGGGGTGATGTTCACTGGGGCTTTCCCAGATGTAGGGAGGCATTATTTAACATAACAAAAAAACCCCAATCTTTCAGGGGGACAGCAAGGAACAGAAGACTTGAGCTGTCTCATTTCGAAATCAATAAAGAGGCCATGGGTCAAACTGCAGTTGTGTCTTTCGACTTCTTCTCCCTGGTTTCTGAAGATGGCTCTATTTCATATTTTACTGGGAAGGTAAATCCTCAGGGTCTACTTGGAGGCTAGAAATTTATCCAGCTGGGAGCGCCGGTGGGGCACATAGCTTATCAAGGAAAAGGTGGTATGGACCCCACCAGTCACCAGGGTACGAGGGCATAAATGGCAAGCGCAGCCAAGAAAGCAAGCCAGGAAGAAACTGGGTGAAGCCTTGTCCCACTGCCTAGGCTTTCTCCAGCAGCCCCCCAAAGGCCCTTTAATGGTATGCAAATGAATGCACGATTGATTACAGATCACTGATACTCAGATAGCACATCAACAGAAGCCATTAATCTCTTACCACGTTGTGGTTCAAGGGATTTTCTTCCCTTAGTTCCAGTCTGGCCTTTGAAGCGTCACCATCATTTACGGGAATTTTCCTATTTAAAAGGACATACCAACTTCGTGAAAGCATTCCTCATTTAATATATCTTTCATAGATTACCTCGGAACAGGCCAGTTTCTAAAAGCTCTATTTTCCCAACTGCCCTTAAGAAAACAAAAAAAAATCCTCCCCCATGGCCCATATTGAAAGTTATCCCCAAATGGTCATTCAATGGGACTGGGAAAAAAACCAAAGCAAGGCAAGGGAACGGGGAAGCGAAATCACAAATACGTCCCTGAGTTGGGTAAGGTAGAAATTCTGCACAACTATGTCTCCTTCACGATTGTTTCTCCACACAGGCTGGGCAGGGCTATCTGGGCCCTGCAGTCCGAGCAGACCCTTATAAGCTCTACCTGAGGATAGGCGTGTGGGTACAACGGCCAAAGCCAAAGGGGCAGACCTCCTGGAGACTAGTCTATGGACCAGCCATGTCAACCGTTTCTGTGCTACCCAGGAGGACAGGTTCTCAAAACTTTTCCCCAAACAAAGTTAGGCACCACGTCCCAAGAAACTGGTTTCCATGGTGATAATAAAGCCATATATGATGGCCTTTATCAAAATGATGGGGGATACACACAAATATACAAATGTTAGCCACTCCAGAGGAAGAAGCCACACATCTGTGCCAGGCTGTTGCGGCTGCCCTGAGACCTGTTATCAGAGAGCATCGATAAAGAAAGTGCTTGGTGCCAACTTCCAAATCCCCAGGATAAAACCGCTGACAAATGGCAGAGCAAAGTTTCATCATTACCCCGAAGAGCAGCTTCAATTATCTACTGCTTAGCTGCCTCTACCCCACACTCCCAAATTACTGATTAGGAAGCATAACAGAGCTGTTGGGTGACTGAAACCAGGAGCCGGTGGCCTCGCCAAATAGGCAGCAGAGGATCCGGAGAAATCCTGGGCTTCCATAAAGTGAAGGGTGGCTTTTGCCCCATTTATTACTGAGCAAACTATTTGTTTTAAAAGCACATCGAATGCCGATCCACCTGGGCCCACACTCCTGACATTTAGAGTTAAAGCAGCATATAGACTGGGATTAATTCTCCTTCATAAATATGAAATAATAAATTAAGGACGAAAGAGCACTGAAAGGCCGCTTTAGGGGCTAATCTCTTAAAGGGCGGCAATGCTTCGCTGAGCCGGGTTGCCTGTTAAAACTGTAAATCAAGGGCTGCCAGCTAGGCAGGAGATCTCTCCCCACCACCCCCCTTTGGGCCCACTCTGGCTGTGAGGAGGTTAAGGGAGGCTCTGCTCAGGAGCCCCAGGGAAGGACCCGCATGCTCCCCAGGCCTCAGCCAGACCCACGCATTCACCTGTCGTCACTGATCCCACACATGCGGACCCTCTCGCTGTTCATCCAGCTGTGAACGTTCCCATACAGGGGGGTTGCTGAAAGCATGTCGTCTTCTTGGATGGCAGCTTTTCTTCAAGCGTCTAGTCTGTTTAACAACAACAACAAAAATCCCAGGAGGTTGAATAAAAAAGAGCCAAACAGGGAATGAGAGAAACCCCCTTTCTAGGCAAATTCATATGGAGTGTGGAATGCACACTTGGGAAGGTAGAGCCTGCTTGGATGTTCTACAGACAGCTGGGAGTGAAGTATGCCTGACCCAGGGGTTCGAGGAAGGGGATGGAACTTCCCTGGCAGGAGGCGCCGGGAATGTGGAGGGCCCAGCACCTTGGGGCCCCATCAGTCAAGGTACTGCATACGGCACCCTACACCTGCCATTCTCCCTTCCCCTTTCCCAGCCTTCGGAGAACACACTTGCATAGAAAGCGGCTGGTGGGGGATCCCGCGGAGCCCCACACTGATTCTTCTTGGGGCTGAAAGGATGGGGGAGGGGGGGTTGGAGGTGGTAGGAGCGGAATAAAAGGCACAGCAGTCCAGTGCGGCAGCCCAAACTACGACTCATTTCCAGGGCTGTGGTGTGCACGACTTACAGGTGGAGGGTTAAAGTGTCAGTGGGCTGGCAAGCCACCCCACCCAAGCCCTAGATTAGATTAAGCCCCAAACCCGGGTGGTTTTGCCTGGGTGGTTTGGCCTGGGAACTGCAAAGGGAGGCGGCTGAGTAATTCAATGACGCCTGCTCGCTGGGGACAAAAATCATTAGCAAGCGCAGAAGTCTTAGCAGCCCGGGCTGTTGGGCTCCGGCTGCGAGCCGCTAGCACTGGGGGAGCGCGGGCAAAAGCCACCCATTTCCCATCCACTGGGAAGGAGGGAGGGGGAGGCGGCACCTTCCCCCCTCCTTACCTTCTCTGCTCACCACCCCCACCCACATCACATTCTAGTTTGCTGCATGAGTGAAGGGTCAGGACAAGCTGCATTTTATTAACAGGATTATCACGGCGCGTGATTTATCCTCGTGCAGGATTTTAATTGCTCTTTGGAGGTTGAGCCGTTTCTTTTGACTGCGCTTCAGCCCATATCCTGCTGTTAAATGCTGGGTTAATAAGTAGGGGAGCCTTTAATGCCTGGGACCGATGGCCCTCGGCAATTCCCCCAGCTCGCACGCTGCCTTGTCCAGGCACCCCCCAGCCACAGCCTCTGTACACCTGGACCCAAACCTGAGTGTGAAATCCCTGGTGTGCAGCTCATGGGGGAACTTTTCTTTCTCCTCCCTCACACCCACCCACAGTTTCCGAAAGCCCAAATGTTCCCTAAGTCGACACATTTCCTTTGTTAGCAGGAAAAAATATGCAAATGATTGCTTTTACACTTTAGCACAAGGAGCTGACTGCCAGGTCGGTTGGGTGGGAGCCACTAGGACCGGGGAACACCTGGGAGACCCCAATCCCAAAGCCAGGCTATCCCTCTGCATTTCTTTGTCCTAACTCGGGCTTTTGTCCACCAGCATCCCTCATCAGCCCCTATACATAGAACACCGTCTGTTAATCGAGAGCCACGCGCGCAGACACACACCACGCATAGTTAGAGCTCAACAATAAAGCTGGGAGAGAGATAGCAATCTCCCCATGTGTCCAGCCTGGTGGGATCATGGAGAGGCTATTTGTCTAGAAAGTGTTCCTTTCTTCAGGCAGGCTGGGACATTTCCAGGGGGCTGGCTACAGCGCCCCAAAGACAGAATCAGTTGGATGCAGGCATTGAGGAAGTTTCTGTAGGGGTTCACAGGCCGTTCTTCTGTGTTCTGAACATGCACATCAAACTGGGGGTAGGCCACCACAAGAGAAGGCTCACTCAACAGCGTGTCCCCTCTCTAACCCCTGCCACCCTTTCTAATGAAAGGAAGACAGGTCTCAATCTAGAAGGTGGAGCAACATTCCTCCGTGCAAGTGTCCTGGGCATATGGCTGCCACGGGAGGGCCATGCCATGCCATCCCCTGGCTGCGTGTCATGATGAAATTTGGACCTTACACCAAAGGGTCCCTCTATCAAACCCTTAAGAAAAGGACGAGGGGAGTTACACCAGCTGCCTAAGAGCTTCTGTTAGTTGTCACCTGGGGACAAGGACCTCTGAGCACCTGACTGAGGAAATAGGAAGGCTGTAGCCACAATCACCCTACTGAGCCCTTCCCCCACCCCCAGGGCCTGCAGCCCCCTTCCCTTGAAAGGGTTTTTCTTTGGAAAGGGCAGCCTGAATTTAGCAGGTGAGGTGGACGGAGTTTAGAAGGGACAACCTGGGATCACAGAGTGCTTTCAAAGCTTCTCCCCCACTCCAGATCTCGTCTGGTTTTCAGTATTAATACTGCATGGATAAATAACACCCCGCGTCAGAATGAAGTGTTCTGACCAGCACAGGATCAGATGGAGGGCTGAGGCCCAGAGCATGGTCCAGGGTCACAGATGTGGGGGTGAGAGGGAGAAGGGTGAGGCCCAGTATTGGATCCTGCTGACTACACCTACACACACGCACACACACACACACACCCCACTCTCTCTCTCTTATAATCTTTAGCTGCCCCATGAACTTTTTGTGAACTGTTTAAAAGTGGAGGTCTGTTGAACAAACAGCGGCGCCACTGCCAGCCATAATTTCATTGCAACGAGCTAAAGACTTTTTAACTCTTCAGGTTCCTGGCCCAAGATGGAGCTGGGTGGAAAGGGCCAACGAGCCAGGGCCCTGCCCAGCACGAGGCCCTTCTCCAGAGAGACAGCCCACATCCTGGGCAAAGACCAGACTGCTTACAGCCCCCCTCATCTCTCTGGGATGCAGAACCGATGAAGGGGATCTTGGGGGTAAGGGACACACAGACAGGGCCAGACAGGCAGTCATGCTCACCCCACTCCACTTTTAGAAAGGGCTACTGAAATTGCTGGAGAGGTGGGGTCTTTCTTTTTAACTAAGGAAAAGTTCTTCAAAAGTGACTTTCCTGACCCTTGGCTGTGGGTCACGGTGAAGGGGGTAAACGATGTGATTTGGATGACAAACAGAGCAGATGCTGTGCTGCTATATATAAGATGTGTATTCCCCCTTATTTCTCAATGACCACCCCACCCCAGCCTGGTCTTCCACAGGCAGGCTATGCTTCTGGCAGTGCCAAGATGTGTGAAGTCAGTCATGAAAAGCACTTTACAAGCACCAACCTGTTTCCAGTGCAAGCTGCTAAGCTATACCTTGGCTTTGGGTTTTAACCCTTTTTTCCAGCAGAGGAGAGAAGGGGGCAAGGATGCCGGAGAGGGATAAAGAGGGAAGGTGGCCCAGAGAAGGGGTCAGCCCAGGAGACAAGAGTGTCTGGTTTCTGGAAGAAGAGACAGGAATTGTGGTGGCTGCCGGCTGAACACCCAGCTCTTGGAGAGACAAAACAGCCACCCCGCATGGAGGTCTCTGGCTTTGCACCTGAGTGCAAGCACAGGAGAGCTTGAGTCTCCCTCGACAGACTTGGGCCCTCATCTGCTTTAGGAGTCAAGTTATGATTACCCCCAGCCTGGCCTGGACACTGGGGAGAAGCACCTGATTGGCAGAAAGAAGTCAGAGGGACTACGATTAGGAGCTGTCACCCCCACCTTGGCACCCTTGAGTGGGGGCACCTTGGCACTCTGAAAAGACACGTGGGGGAACACGGGCCCTGAGCTGCACTCCACCACCAGTCGTCTGCCAAGTCCTGCCATGAAGATACCATTATGCGCCAAGGAAAAGGACAGAACTTTTTTTTTCCCTTTAAGGCCGAGTTCCCCTGGCAGACAACAGACAGGGTGTAAAGGAAGGAGCCGTGGCTGTTGAGAGGCCAGCCTGAGTGCAGGGAGGGGGGCAGTGCTGGGCCACTCTTGGCACCTCTCCTTTCTCTCCACCCCGCTCTTCCTGGCACCGGGCCACTTTCCACTGCCTCCGCCCTCGAGGTGACGGATGGATTGGTTCAAGTCTGCACATCAAGCTTGTCAAGTGGCACCAACAAAATGCGAAGCAGCACCACCACACTGGCCCCACTCCATGCCACCACCTACAGGGCCCCTTCCCAGGGCCTTGCTCACTAAGCACCCCTTAACCCATCAGTCAGTGGCCAAGGAGGCCTGGACAGGTTTGGGGGAGCACCTGGTCCAGAAGACTGAGTGGACATCAGGGACCCCAGGCAGCACCGTGTGCCAGGGTCGACTGTGGGCTGGGGACCTTTGCAGGACAGGAACTCCCTCAGTGCGTGGCCGGTTCTCCAAGGAGGATGCGTTGAGAGCACAATCACCACTGCCTTCCCGCGCTCTCGTTCACAGCCTGTCTCTGGGCAGGTGGCTGAACCTCTTCAGCTTCGGTGCCCTCATCTGTAAATATTTGGCACCCTGTTTTCCAGAGGATTAAACTGCACTCAGGACTTGAGTTCTGCCTGGCAATAGCTGGTGCAGGCCCCGTCTAACGCCATTAAGCAGCATCTAACTCCACTAAACATACTATATAACAAACCCCCAGAATGGCTGCGTGGTTCCTTTGTGGCAGTGGGGAGACTGAGGAAGGGACACAGAGGGGCCAAGGAGGGGTGACCTTCAGCAGGGCAACGGGCTTTCATGGAAGCTCGCAGAACAGGAGCCCCTCCTGAGGCTGCTCCAAGCCCAGACTGAGTCACCCACAGGCACTTCTCTATGGGTGTCAAGGAAGGGAGGGGTGAACAACTTTCTATTTTAGGATGGGGGGCTGCTTGGATGTGGGAGCTGAGAAAAAGTGGTCCAGGGTGTGAGGCATTGGGGTGAGTCCTCCTGGGCTATTTTCCCCAGTGTGTGTAACAGTGGGGAGAGGGGAACCCCAAGGATGCCTCCCAGGTCAGGGGAAGGTTGCAGGTTTCCAAGGGTATGGTGGAAGGAGGTCGCTGGCTGGGTCCTCCAGCCTGTACAGGGGTGCTGAAGTTGGGCTGAAGGGGAATGGGAGGCGTGATCTGCCTGCCAAGGTGTTATCTCTCGGTGCACCCTGCAAGCCTCCCTGAAAGCCTCCCGGGGCATCCCCACTCCTGCCCCAGGTTTTGCATTTGTAACAGACAGCACTGCTGAGGGCTAGCACTGGGGAGTAGGGGGTGGGGAGAACGAGAAACTCGGGGCAGGCCCTGACCTGCAGCACCCAGCACCTTCCCCGCCTTCCCCCAGGGCACTGGGGATAGAGCTACTCGGGGCAGTAAGGAGTGAACTTGGCCAGCAGCGGTGGCGGCGGCGGCGGCGGCGGCGGCGGCGGGTGGTGGGGGAGGGGCGCACCCTCCCGCGTCTTGCCCCGATCGGTTGGCAACAAAGGGATTTTCTCTCCCACCACACACACACACCCCGTGCGGCTGCGGGCTCCTTGCAGCTCCTCTGCCAGGTCCCCGCGCGGGGCAGTGGCCAGCACACATCCCCGCCCTCGGCCCCCGCCCGACCTTCCAGGAACTCCACTTCTCTCCACTAGCCCTCCGAGACCCCGCTTCACACCTCGCCTGTGCGCATCTCTGGGCTCTCCCTTTCCCAGGTGCCTGCCACTGAATCTCGACAAAAAGCAACTTTGGGTGGGCACACGGAGAACCCAGAATGTGCGGTGGAGCTCACCAGGGGACCGGGCACTGGAGACCCCTGCGGCCATCGTCCTGGGCTCCCTTCGGCCAGTCTGGAGTGTTGCACTCCATGGATGCTTCCCCCCCCATCTCCCCTGATTGAAAGATGAAAGCCAAGTGTAGCCAACTGTAAAAGGGGGCTGGGGGCTTGAGGAGAGGGGAGGGTACCATCAAGGATCAACCTGGAGAGCTGCTGCCAAACCAGGAGTGCTGCCCGCCACACACTCCCTTTCCCACACAGCAGAGCCATGCCCCCCCCGCCATCGGCTTGCGGAACTTCCCCTTCTCCCCTGACGCCATGCCTTGGCTTTTTGTCCCTTTCACTTTTTTTCACGGTGGTGCCACACACAACCACCATGTGTGTATGCAAGGGGGGGCCCCACTTGGAAGCGGGTGTCCCCCCACAGGAGGCAGCAGCCCAGGACAGGAAACCTAGGCTGAACGCAATCAATCATCCTTATTCCTCTCCTTCTGCCAACCCACACCCCTCCCCCGCCCCACACCCCCTCCGGTGGGGTCCCTACAGGGCTGGGTTCCCAGCTGGAGTCTCCCCCAACCTGGAGGCAAATGCAGAAGAACCGATCCATAAGGCTATTAACAGCAGCTATCATTAGTACACACAGGAAGCACAAAGGAACTTTTTACAAATAAAAGATGCAGAAAACACAGGGTCCTGCAGTCTGCACCCGGATTCCCTGCTGATTGTGCACCGCCTGGGAGTCCTGGGAAGACTGGGGATGAGGGTCAGGGGAGGACAGGGTCTCCCACTTTCTTAACAAGGAACAATAGGAACCCCATGTCTGCTACTCAATCTTGGAACCAGAACACCCCAAACAAAGCTGTGGGAAAACTGCAGTAGACGTAGGGGCCCGTGAATTTTTGTAGCTGTTCAGAGCTTAATTACTCCTCCTTGATCCGTGGGACTAGACACGACACCGCCAAGGTTAAAATGCCCCGAACAGCGCCGAGCAGATGTGAGCGAGCTGGCAGACGCGCAAATGAGGCCTGCCTCGGAGCACGATAACAAGTGACTAATACATTGCATATCGTTGAAAGAAAATTATTTTTCTCTAATTTGCATTTGCTTGGGGGAAAAAAAAAAGCCAACCAGAGTCCCTCCTCACAAGCTCGAGTCTAATCCTGGAAATACAGCCCGGCTGCTTTAAGAGAGCTGGAAGGAGGGAAAGACTGCCAGTGTTTTGGCGTTGCAGGCTTGTTTATCTTTCCGCCTTTCCTCCAAGGCGAAACTCGTTTTGCAAGCAACATTCCTACAGAAAATGGCACACGTCATAAAAAGAGACCAATTTATAGAACTGGCACCGAAGTTCATGTATCATTCCAGAAGTATCTCCCAGCTCCCCACTAGGGAACCCAACTAGATGTAGAAGTCCACATTATAACTCCAGGCGGGGGGTGTGGGGGGGTAAGGTTTGAGGTGGGAGGGGGGATGAAATCATCATTTGCAGATATCCTGAAAGCTGTACACCCAGGGGGCCAAGTCACACAGGTCAGGATATAGAATTAAGTCAGCTCTGAATGATCCTCCAGAGAGCCCCGAAGGCTTCAAACTTGAGGCTGGGGTGGGGGGGGAGCGGTTTTTACACTCAGCTGGCCCCAGGACAGCCCAGGGGCAGGCCCAGCCTCCTGACCATCCATGCCCCTTGCCAGCTTGGGCTCCAGGACTGGCCCCTGGCGGGGGGAATGAGGGGGGCGGGGGGATGGCCGCCACCCACCAACTGTTCTGCCTCCCACCCTGGCGCCTCCCTGCACTGCCTGGCAGAGGACCAGGAACTCAGAGAAGGCCTGTGGCTGTGGGCATCTATCTAGTTGATTAAGTCACAGAGTGGGTGGCGCTGTGGGCTGACCTGAAGACAGTGGCGTCCTACAGCTTAGAGGCAAGTGCACTCTTAAAAAAAACACGGGAAGGCAAAGGGACGTGGGTAATCCAAAGCTTTGGGTCCTGAACCTACACACTGATGTTGCCAATCCAGGAAACAGGGCCCAGTGCATAAAACACAGCAACCGCCTGTCTCTCAAACTTGTCTGAATAACAGGGCCATTTCAGAGGAAGAACAACGGCCTTCAGAGCCTCTGCAATTTCCAGAAAGCCTTCAGTTAATAATACATTCTTTCCAACAGGCTTGCTTTAGGGCGGAAAGTTATTTTCCCAAATCTTAACAACCTGGTCACAAGCCACTGAGGCCCCAGGCCCCAGGCAACCCCTCCAGACAGCTGACACTCATGACCCTTCGGGCCTTCTCCTGCCACCTCTGCCTAACAAGTTCCCTAAACCACAAAACACCAACCAGCGCGCCCGTCCACCCAGGTCCCGGGAGCCAGAGGGCCATGTGTCCGCGGGGTGGGGAAGGGGCGCCGCCGCCAAGGGTTGTCTCGCCTTGCGTCCGAGGACGCCCCGGCCAGCAAGTGGCGGCCACCTCTGCGGCTCTCCGTGGGCCTGCATAGTGCGCGCTTTGTGTGAGCGCCGGGGAGGCACAGCGCTGCCCGTGCACCAACAGCTGTCACATTATTTGCACTCGCTGTAAACAGCCTTCACATTCCCCCCTTACCACATAGTTAAAGCCAGACTAACAATCCACAGTTAGAGATCAAACCAACAACAGCAGTATTGTGTCTGCCTTCGCTGCCTTCGCACCAAGCCCAGCAGCTGGCAGGTTTCTCCGGAACAAGGGACCCCCCCTCCCCGCAACCCCTCCGGGCTCCAGCCCAGGCTGGCCAAGGCAGTGCTGCGTGTGTCGCTGCTGATTGTTAAAGCAAGAGAACACAGCCATTTCGAGCAGAGTTCGGTGGGGTTCATCGCCTCTCTCTCCTGAGTTTCCTCCTCCAGCTAGTGGCTCGGGGCAGCCCCCCCTCCCCCATCTCCTCCGCAGGGAATAAAGGTTGTTCAGACTCCCAGACTCTGCTCAGCAAAGCGTGGGCCAGCCTGGGGTCCTGCAGCCCTCTCTACCGTGTCCCAGAGGAAACGCAGCTTGGCCCCGTCTGCAGCTCACAGCCCCCTTGTGTTTCTGGAAAACTGTCCAAGTCCCTGAATCCTGACTGGTCGCCCCACTGATCAGAATGTCTCCTTTATGATTTTTGGTTAAGTCGAACATTTCCATAATCGTCATTATTAGCGCAAATTACACGCCTAATCGGTCCTTAAATAGATTTTAATTAAATAATCATACAAGGCTCATTTTATGACTTAAGAAAGGCATTACTTTTCGTTATAAACTTTCTACCAGGATATAGAATAAGGATAGCATACAAATACTTAGTCTCTGAAAAGCACCAATAACTGATGGGCAGCGTGCTGGGAGGGCAGACCCGGCCTCACACCTGGAATCAAAGTGCACACTAGACACAAGACGAAAGGAACCCCAAATGCTCCTTTTGTCCCTGCCCGTCTAGAGCCCACTCCTCACCACCCTCATCTGTTTTCCACCCCTCAGTCCGCTGAGAGCCGCGGTGGAAAGCAGGCAGGCTGTGCTTGTTAAATGCTGTGTAAAATGCTGTTAATAAAATAATAAATACAAAGGATGGAGGCTGCTGGTTCCATGGGTGTTTTGACTGGAAATGCCTTGGCACTTGTCATGTGTTTATGGGAGGGCAGACAACTCTAGGATTTACATAGTTTGGACATTTCTGTACTTCATTTATTCTTTCTTAAATGACGTAGGCCTAGAGCTATTTCAAGTTTGCCTTTGTACAGAACTGTTAAATGCCTAAGAGTTTCTCCAATTAAACCAAGTTTTAAATCAGACCCAAGGCTGGAACGGACTGACTCGCCCCACTCCACCCCTCAGCCCGAGGCTGGAGAAAACAAACAGACCCTCCACAACAATCCCCTGGCCTTGCTCTCCCCACCTTCACCACCTACCCCCTCCACGGGGGCGGGGGGGGGGGCGCACCTAGGGTAAAGGTTAAGGTGTCTTCAGAATTACAGGCAAGGTCCTGGCTACACACTCTGGAAAGCACTGCAGTTGGGCACATCCTGGCCATACTCTAACCTCTAAAATAGTGAGCTAAGATGGGGGGAAAACTGCTGGCCTGGTAAAACCCACTGTTCGCAAAACAATGTCAGCAAAGGCTGGGAGGCATTCTTTAGAGAGGGACCAGGGATTCATGCCTACTGAAGCTCTTTCAGCACAAAGGCTTTTAGGGGAAGAAGGGAAAAGGGGGGTGGGGGTAGGGGAGAGAAAGGGAGGGCTCCTGTTTCAGAGCAGGCATCCCCAGAGAGTCAAGAACCAAGTGTAGCTTCAATCAAATGCTGACTTCCCCTCTGGGAGTCGAGTAGGAAACCTGATCACAGTAGCTTACTACCGGCCTGGATCCATACAGGTCTGGTTTTCTTCTCATGCTAGTAATTTTTTTAAATACATATCGATATAAAAGCAGCAATCCCTGGCAGACTTTATTGAAAACCACACTGAGACCTCATAACATCCGGACTTAATCCCTATCAAACAAACCACAGCACCTCTGGCCTCTACAGCGGCCAGACCCTCTCACCTCTTCCCACCAGGTCTCTCGTCCAGCTGCTGCTGTTCCCTCCCCCAAAAGAATGAGGGGAGGACTAGCCAAAGAGCACCTAGATACTGGTTCTGGAATCAATTCCTAACCGTAAAAATGATCCCACTCTGGCGAGGGGGGGTAAGAAAAAAAACCCCAGCCTTTTCATATGGAATCCTTTAAAGCCCAGAATGTAAAGAACTGTAACAAAGGGAAAGAGGAACCCACCAAGGCAGACCTGGAGAAAAAGCCTCAGGAACACCCTTGGAGGAAAGCTTAACCTGCAAGTTGGTCCCCTCCAAGCTAGGCCTAAGCAGGTGGGCGGGCGGTGGGGGGGGGGGGTGCGGTGTCCTCAGGGGCAGGAGGAAATGGAGAAGCAACCTATAGGAACCTGACCAGTCATTCAAAGCAATTACTAATCCTCAGGGCCTACTATGTGCCCAGTAGTCTTCTTTGATCCTAAAGGTGGATAATTATTCCCAGTCTTACAAATGAAGAAACTTACTGAGGCTCAGAGGCCATAAATAACTTGCCCCCAAGGTCACACAGCTAGTAAAAATGGGCCACGGTCAAACTCAGTCCTGGAGTTGCGGAGAGGAGCCAAGTATTGGTCAAACTGTGCCATCTGGAATTACCAAGAAGTTCGGGAAGCTTTCTCGGCCCTTTTACTCCAACACAGGGTAAAAGGACAGCACTCAGCACCTAGGAAACTCAGTCTACCAGGAGCCTGCACCCTAGTTTCTCCTACACCGAGAAATCACTCGGTCCATATGAAGTCTTTCCACTGACATCCTACACATCACCCGGCACTGGAACACCCCAGTGTGAGGCCAGGGATCCCCACAAGACTCCACACTCTCCTCCTCCAGGAGACCAGAACAGGCAGCAGAAAATGGGCGCTAAAGTGCTGACACCTGGAACTAGAACTAGGCTTGCCACCCTAGTTTTGCCACATGGAGCAATAAATCAAGTTATCTAGGTAGGGCAAAAGCCCTTTGGAAAGAGTACCTACACCTACCTTTCCTAGTACCAAAGTGGGCTGGGGAGGGAATTGAGGGGGAAGTGGCCAAGTCCCAAGTCCCAGCTGGCAGCTGGGGTTATCTTTTCATTGCCCAACTTCTCATCCCAGAAGTGCAGTGTCAGCGTTAAGCATCCCCTTCCCACCCCATCCTCAATTTCCGGGTCTGTCCCGGGCTTTCAGAACCTCCGGGAACTCTCCACACCCGTTGCCACAGATGCGGCCGGCTTCAGGACCAAGGGCCGTCTCCAGCTCGGCTCGGTGGGAAGGTGAACAGGCAGGAACGCCGGGCAATCAGCCGCCCCTGTGGCTTCCCGGCCACGGGCGGGATCGAGGCCACGGGCGGGTGTCTCTTCCAGAGGCCGAGGCTCCGAATGTGCGAAATGGCTCCAGGAGCCCCTGGGGCGGGCCAGAGCCTCGGCCACGGGAGGGATCGAGGCGATGGCGGCGCCGGGTCCTCACCCCTCTAGCCAGCCGAACACGCCCCGGCGGCCCGGCCGGCCCTGGCTCCCGGCCAGTGGCTTTCTCTCGTTTTTAAACTTTCCGGCCTTGGCGATAACTGCCAATTGGGGTAGGATTTCCAGCCCCTACCTTCCCTCCTCCACCTTCTCCGTGTAGGCCCTTCCAGCCTCCAGGGAGACGACCCCCGGCCCCGGCAGACCATCCCCGACCCTCGCCACTTGGGGTACCTGGAAAGAGCTTCCGGAAGCTATCGGCGTCGGGCCGAGTCTGGGGCTGGTCCAGGGAGGAAGTCCCGCAGCCTCCAACGGTCCGAGCCTGCTCGCGGCGTGGCGCGCGGACGCAGAGCCGCCCCCTACTCTAGTTCTCTCTTAAAGACCTGACGGCTGGGGGGCAGGGGGTAGGTTAAAGGCCTGCCTTTACAAACATTTTTAACGCTTCAGATGCCAAGAATTTTGCGTGTCCTTGGGCATGGCTGTGAGCGCTCAGGTAGAACAATAGAAATGAGGGGTGCCGGAAACGGTTCAAGAAGACCCCTATAGCCCTATAAACCTCTCTCCCCCGCTAGCAGTTACTATTAGCATTAAAAGACCCTAGTGCCTTCAATGCAGTAGTGCCGGTTTATAACTTTTTCCCCCGCTGGGTCCCCATACCCTAAACAAGCCCCCTCCTCACATTTTGAAATCACCAGGGCAAAGACAGCTCCCAACCCTGTGAGGTTCCAAAGCTTCTCACCTGGTCTGCTCCTGGCACCCTGACCTGCCTCACCCCCATCCCCCAGCAGTCTCTCCGGTTCACACCTAGACGATAAATTTAGTTTAATTCAGCTTCCGGTCTTTAATTTTAGCAGGTCTCCTTTTTGCATGCAAATCAATATGGCAATTACCATCTAAAAGCTCGCCCAGCCCCGGGTCAATGTAAATTGATCATTGTCCGCCTTCCACAAAATAACACCGGGAGTCTGTGGTGCATAATGAGATTATACTGGAAACTGTCTTTTAGATCACAAATTATATTTTACGCTGTCAGGATCTTCTCCTAGCGGACTTCCCCGCTAATCACGGGGCGCAGGAGCCCGTGGGTGCTGAGGGGCAATGGTTGGCGGGGAGACTTGGCTCTAAGGAATAACTAAGTGCGGGGGCTCCCCCCCCCAATTTCCAAGATCCTCGACTGGGGGCAGGTGGAAATGAGCCTGCAATGGGAAAGAGGGCCTTCTACCAAAACGTTGCGGGAAAAGCTCGTTCTTTAATTCTCATCCAACAAAAAGTCGGCTACCCCTTGCGGAGAAACACATGGGGGGAAACCAGCCTAAGCCGTCGGTCCTGGGCCGGGGTTTGGTAGACGTCCCCGACCAAGTGCTCGAGACACAGCAGGCTGGGCCGCCCCGGGGGCTGCGTGAGGAGACCTTCCACTCCTACCCCGGCTGTTACTCAAGCGGGCGCCACCACCTAGGCCCCGGCAGCGCAGCCAGCCTTGCAAACAGACGGAATCTTGCCGGCCGGACTTTCGGGCGAAGCAGCCCAGGCGGGCTGGGCGGGCCTCGGCCTCCCCTCCCCAAACTGGGCGAGGCACCGCCAGGCCCGAACCGTGTAGGCAGACGGCTGGAGACCTCCGAGCCAGGAGAACGTACCTTCTCGCGGAGAGCAAGGCCCTCCCGCCCCGGCGCGGCCCCCGGGCCACGGGTGTGACCCTGGAGCCTAACAAAGGGCCTTCAGAGCTCCTTTCGGCCTCGGACTGGCGGGGGAGGGGTGGGACCCGCGGGGAGGGGGGCGGCGCGGCGGCCCAAGTGTACCCGCGCGCCCCCTGCCCCGCCGTGCCGAGTCGGCCGAGCCCGGCGCCCTCGAGGAAACCACCGAGGTGGCTTGATCGAGGCCGCTGGGCACTCCCCAGGACCAAGAAGGGGTTCGGGCGGCTCGGCGGCCGGCGAGCCTCCCTCCCAGCCCCGCGGCCCAGCCCTGCCCCGCCCGACCCAGCGCGGGCTCCACCCGAGTGCGGTCTTCCCCATAAAAGCTGGAATTCCCGGCTGGGCTCAGACAAAGAGGGACCGCGGCAAATCGACGCCGCGGGCAAACCAAACCCAAGCCTAGTTTACGTGCACGTCTGGGGTCACAGAGGCGCCTGCTAATCCTCCCTACCGAGCAGGCCGTCCCCGCACGGTCTCCTCCAGGAAAAGAGAAAAAAAAAGCATACCTCCCCTTGATTTCGCCCAGAGGCCGAACTTCGCACTTCTTTCGGTTCACTAGACCCTGTGCACCAACCTTAGCAAACAGGACCTAGAGCAGCACAGCATCCCTTCCTCCCCAGCCAGGAGTGGAACGCTTACTCCTCGTCTTCCTCCACCATCCATCCTCTCAAGGTCAAGAACTCAAAAATCTTTTAGAAACCCTCCAACCTGGTCAAGACATACCTTCTTCCCCACTCTAGCCAGGAAGAAACTATAACCAGAAGCAATCTTAGTGACTGAGGATCATCCAACCTTAGCCTCTGCCCTCAGTTTCCCTCTAGCCAAAGACACACTCACGTAAATGAGTGTGTGAATGTGGTTGTGTGGTGCACATTTCCGTGCCCTGGTCGGTCTCCCTGGGCAGGAAAGTCTCCATCAGGCAATGAGGAGTTTTTGTCATTCAGCCTGTGTATCTAAGCGTGGATGTGTGCATATGAATGCTTTTTGTGTTTCCAAGTGACCCTCTTCACACCTTTAAATGGGCTTTTGTCTCTGGAACGAACTTACAGAAATTCTGCCCCAGTTTCCAGCTCAACAAAGTCTGGGATTTTTCTCTCCTAGAATCTAGCTCTACGTCTCAGTATTTGCATATCCATGTTTACATTCCTCTTGGCCAGTTCTTTATCTCTTCTGTATCTCTTGTTCCGTGTGGGCATCGGAGCCCGAGTGTCTTGATTTGTCTCAGCACATGTCATTCAGGCACACATCTTAATCTGTGCATTCCTGTCTAACACATACACCTCTCCCCACGACTTACATTCTTGCTTTGCCTATAATGTGGTTCATTCCCAGACCAGACCAATGTTGGTTTGTAGTTTAAATGTAGCTAGAGGATTCCCCTAAGATTACAATCCCTAAAAGGGAGAGGAAGGGGGAAGGAGAGGAGTGTGACTAATGATTCATTTTTATATAGAGTAACCTACCCACCAATTGTCTACCTCTGCAAAAGCTAGACCAATGCCTTCGAGAGTTGTATTAAAATTTTCGACCAATGTTGAGTCCCCTGTATGTGTCCATATATACATTGTACACATCACTGTCCAATTTCTGTTTGGACGCTGTCTCCCTGAACATATCTGATCTGAACTCTCCACAAGTTCATGGTTAAAAGTGTATCTCTACACAGACAACTCGAGGACCCTTTTGCTCTCTGCCATGCATACCTGCACACAAGGGCCGAGCATTTCAGGCTTGGGTCGGCAGCAGTTTCCGTCAGAGGCCCCACCCCACTAAAGCTCTGAGCAGACCTTTCCACACCGGGCCGCTGGGAACACTGAGATCTAACCTATGCATCTCCCAAACTCACTTCCTTAAGTGAGAGGAGCCCATCGTGTGTGTTCACACCTCCCCCATTAAGAAGTACCGGGTCAAATTAGATCACCTAGCAGCTGCGTCTGGTTCGTCGAAGAATCGAGCCGGATGCACCAGGATGTCAGCGTGCAAACACAGAACAGAAAAAGACAAACCCTAGGTCCAGACTCCCGCCCCCTCCAACCTAGAGGCTACTTTGCCTCCAGGAATTTCTACTAGACTCCCCACCCCCACTCTCCCCTTTGCCTTTAAAGGGTTAAGAGAAATCCTCGCAGCCTTCCCTTCACCCTTGGTCGCTGGGCCCGCAGGGTGGCTCGCTCACTCGCGGCTCACGGGAGTCTGCCGCCGCCTCCAAGGCCCGCCCCCCCCTTCCGTCCTTCAGCCGGGAGGGAGCCTGCATGCCTGTCTAGACCGATCTATCACAGGCACACCAACAACACCCGCGAGAGCGCCGAGACCCTGCCCGGGTCCCCCCTGCCCGCACGGCTTCCCGGCGGACCGAACCCTGGAGCGTGACCGCACCGGCGGCGGGGTGGGGTTGGGAGCCTCCGGGCGCGGGCTGCCCCGAGCGCACCGCGCGGCCGCCCCGGCCCCCAGCGCTCCCGCCAGCCCGGCTGCCGGGACACAGTCACAGCTCTGCGCGCTGGGCAGCCCTATTTTTATCTTGTCTAATCCCAAACTGGGCGGGGAGCACAGGCGTCGTGCTTAGAGAACAAGAGATAGGCGAGGGAGGCGGGGAGGAGCAGCCAGGCAGCGACGCGAGCGGGAGCGAGTTAAAGACACAGTCGAGGCGACCGAGAGCAGGAAGAAAAAGCGGGCTGCGCGGGGCCTCGGGGCACCGCACGCAATACGCCGCCGGGGAAGTTACACTCGCCTCCCCGCCGCCCCTCGCCGCCAGTCCTTCCCCAATTCCCAGTGGCGCTCCCCACAGCCCCGGCCGCGGGGCCCCGGCCTGTGTGGGAGGCAGAGGCCCGGCCGGCCCTGCAAAGAGCTGGAGAGAATCGCTAATGAGCTGTGCGGCCCATTGATCCGGAGAACACTTCCTAATTAACTCTCACTCACCTACTGGTGACAGCGCCTCAAAGGACAGCGCTGGGGCCATCCAAGCCCCAGCCCCGGCCTGCCCGCCGAGTGCCTGGCGCCCGAACCCCGCGCACTCCCCTCACTACCTCAGGCAATCCCGGTGAGTGGCGGCGTCAACCCGCATACTTAAGGCCGGCCTCGGATTAAACCTGGACGGCATATTAATCACCACCATCTCCACCCTTCCTCCACGCGGTGAAATCATGGCCCAAATAAACACGAGAACTGCAAAGCCCAGACAACAGATCGGGGGTGGAGTGGGAAGGGTCGCTATACAAACGTATTCTCCAAGTGTCCACATACAGGAGTCTCGGAGGCCGACACTTAAAATGCCTTCCACACAAGCAATTCTGTTAGCAAAACCGAATCCAACACCTCGTAAGGATTGATTTCGGCCTACGGTGTCCGTTTCCAGTGCCACAGTAAGTGTCAGATGGCTAGGAATACTCAAGTCTGTCTGCGTTCACCACCCACCACCTTCTGGGGTGGGCCATTTCCTCCGATTTTTTATTCCCAAGTCATTTAAAAGATTTTTCTCCAGGAGGCTACCCCTAGAACCAAACAGCACTACCCCATCTCTGGCCTAATCTCAAAAAAAGAAAAAAAAAAAAAAAAAAANAAAAAAAAAAAAAAAAAAAAAAAAAAAAGCTAAAACCCAGAGCAGTGTAGTCTAGACACAGGAGGCTCTACGGATACCTATTTGAAGCGCGCTGGTTTCTTTTTAAGGTTTGTTTTTAAATACACATAACCCTCCCCCTTCCTTCGCTCTTCCATTCCCCAACCCCCACCCTTCAGACGCCGGCGGCGCGCGTCCTCGCGCGCGGGCACTCACTAGCTGAAGATCGCGGACTTTCTGGGAAAGATTCATTAACAGCAAATTAAGCCTCGCCCGGCCTCGGCCTACACGAAGCCAGGCTCAGCCGTCTCAGGGACTGGGGGACGTGCCCACTCGAGAGTACAGGCGGCGGGAAGCCCACCGGGACCAGGCGTGCCTCGAGCCGCCCTACTCCGCACACGGCGCCCCAGGGCTTGCTTGGTAAACAGCCGGCGCACGTCGCCGCCACCCCGAGCCCCCGAGTTGGCGGAGGCTCTGCAGCGCAGCCGCCCGCCTGCTCCGAGCGCGGGCCCCGCGGCGCGGAGGCGCCTCTCCCTCCTCGCCTCGGCGGAGGATCGCGCCGTGTGCGCAAGTTCCTCTTCGCCCTCAGCCTCCGCGCCGCACGCCCTCCGAGCGGGACCAACTTCCTCCGGCCACAGACTTGCACACGCCCTACAGGGCTTCCCACCAGACTCGTAGCTGCCCAGGTCTAGCCCCCACCCCCTCGCCCTCCCTTCCCGCCGCCGCCCCCGCACGATCTACCCCCGCCCCTGGGGACTCACAACTTGAAACCGACCCTACGACGTCGCGGGGACGGTGGGGGTGGACCAGGGTTGCAGATTAAAATTTTAAAAGAACATTTACAAAACAAAGCGTCTGACCTGGCGGGCGGGTGGACGGGCCGAGTCGGAACCCCTCGCTTTGCTCGATTTCCTAGTATATCTTTTTTTAATCCACGTGATTCGCGCTTTGGAGCAAGTAAAAAAAAAAACACCCGGGACTCCCCTCCCGAGTTGCGCGGCGGCGGCGGCAGCAGGTCGAGCTCGGCTCGGCCCGGGGCGCCCGCCACACACACCCTGCGCACGCACACGCCGTCGTTCCACGAGCAGGAACGAGCGGCCCCCGGAGAGGCAAGACGAGGCAGCGGCGGCTGGGGGTTTTTACAGTTCTTTCCCGAGTCGAAAAAGAAAGCAGACGGGAACCCGCCGCCCTCCCCTTCCTGCTAGCGAGCTAACGCCGAGCCGAGCTTCCCAGNCCCCCCCCCCGCGCCCGACTCGCGGCGCTCAGCGACGACCGCGCTCCCGCGCACACAGGCACACACTGGCTGCAAACTTCCACTCTGTGAACTCCCCGCTCTCCTCCCAGCCCCCCCGGGAGGCAGCAGCCCCCCCACGCCGCGCCCCCTCCCTCCCCGGAGCCCACTTGGAGCCGCTTAGGTTGGCTGCATTTTTAATAACTTATAGCTAGGAAATAAAAATGAAAGCGAGCAAAGCAGCCAAAGTGAAGCGCGAGGCGCAAGCTTCGAGGGGGTACGCGAGAGTCAAAAGAAGCCACCCGCCGCGAGTGGGGGCCCCGAGGGAGGGGGCCGACTGCAGCCCGCCGCCTCCCCCGGGGAAAGGTGTTCCGGGCACTGACCTGAAATCCCCGGCCGGGGAGTAAGCAGAGAGCCTGCGATCCGGCGCTTTGAAGTTTTTCCCCGGAGCAGAGTCGAGGCGGCGAGGAGGAGCAAGGGGCGATGGGGTGGATGGGAACTGGTGTGCGGGGTTGGAGGAAAGTGGGGTGGCGACGTTGGCGACGGAAGGAGCCGGGCCGGGGAAGCGCGGCGAGCAGCAAAGTTTGCCGTCCCCGGCTGCCCGCAGCCCGCTCGCGGCGCCGCGCTCGCTCGCCTCCCTCGCCGTCTGCTGCCAGCCGGCTGCCCTCGGGGTCGGCCCCGCCGAGGGGTGGGCTCTGGGCCGGGTGGGGGCGGGGCGGGGCGGGGCGGGCTCAAAGCCTCCGGGCAGGTGGCGACAACCCCGCGCGATCCTCGGGGCTCCGGCGGCTGGGCCGGGCTCGGTCGGGCTCAGCAGCTCCCGCGCCGCCGCTGCTGCCGCCCGCACTCGGGCAGGAGCCCCAGCGCCATGTTGACGGTTCGCCGCGAGCGCCCGCTCGGGCTGGGTGTGTGTGAGTGTGTGAGTGTGTTGGCCAAGTCGTCCCTGCGCGGCGACAGCGCGGCTTGGGCTCTCCGCCCGGCGGCTCACGGGCTCCCCCTCCGCCGCCGCCTCGTTCCCGCTCTCGGTCGCGGGTCCGGCGCGTCTCCCCCGCAGCCGCCGAGCTCCGTCCGCGTTCAGCGAGGAGCGTAGCTCTGCTCACCTTGCCGCTGGGAGCCTGGGCTCCGTCTGCCGCCGCACGCCGCGATCCCAACGCGTCCCCCCTCCCTGGTTCCCTCCTCTTCCTCCTCCCCCTCCCTCCGCCCTCTCGCCCTCCCTCCCTCCCTCCCTCCCAGCAGCCGCCTCCCCTCCCCCCGCAGGCGCAGCGCTCGGGCGACAGCCGCCCGCCCGCCCGCCGCCGCCTCCAGCTCTCGCAAGTTTGAGCTCCCCCAGCCTCCGCTCACCCTCCGCTGCGGCGCCTCGGCGGTGGGGTTTCAAAGGGGTGATTCCCCAGGAAAGGTTTGCCCGAGTTTCCCCAGCCGTCATCGATCCTCGGTCGCTTCTCTGGGTCCGAACCCTAGACCACTTGGGTGGCGCCCCCCCCCCCGCCCCTTGCCCTCCCCTCCGCCGCTCGGACCGACTTGGCTGCGCACACCCCGCCCGGGCGCGCGTCCTGGGCGAACCAGAGACCGACTCGGGCGGCGGCGGCGGCGGCGGCGGCGCGGCAGGCAGATCCTAAGCCGAGGGGATGGGGGCGGCGGGGGCGGCTCTCCCAGCCGCGCGCCGAGACTCCCCTCGCTACCCAGAAGGCCAGTGGAGGACCGCAATTACCATAAAGCGCCTCGCACTCCGCTCAGCCAAAGCTGTCAAACCCCAGCGGCAGCCGCCGCTGCCTCCTCTCGCCACCAGCTCTGCGCTCTCCCGGTCGCGCGTCCCCTCCGAGACCCAGTGGAGCCTGGCGAGTGCGCGTCGGTGCCCATCCCCACCTTGGATCGCCCCTTCCTCCCGGAGGAGCCCCTTCCCATTTCGGTGTCAAGAATTACCTTTAGACACCACCTTGAGCAACGGTGGCCGTTCCGCCCGAACTCTGTGCCCGAGTTCCCCGGACGTTTCGATTGTGTGGGAATTGTCTGGAGAGGCGGGGGACGGAGGAGGCAGCCCGTGGGGCACCAGGAGGCGGGGGTGGGGGCAGTAGGGGAGCGGAGATTCGCCAGAATTTCTCCTCGTTCTCTTGCATTTCACAGTCTGCATCTCAGATGATTGGAGGGTCTGTCCTGGCCCCTCACCCCTGCCTCGGGAGATTATCTCCCGCGTTTTATTTTCCTTGGCAAGGAGCAACTTTTGGCTTACACCGTTCGCTCCATAAATTTCCACTCGGTAACGTCGTGCTGATCGGAGCTCGGCGGCAGCGTACAGCCTGCGCCCGCAGCAGTTCAATTCAATTGACACGTATTGAGCTTGTCCAGCGCACCCGGCGCGGCGCTGGGCGCGCGGGCGGGGGTGGTGGGTAGGGTGGGGGCAGGCAGGCGAGAGGGGGAAGCGGAGAGGCGAGGTTCCGGCCTCCCCGGAGCGCAGAGCCTCTAAGGCGAGCTAAGAAGCCCTAGTTCGAGAAGCAGGCGGGAAGGGATGGGAGTAGGGGGAGGGGTGTTCCGGCCTAACCGCACCCAGACCGCGGGCCGGGACGTCACCGCAATAGGTGACCCCATTCGGTTAATGGATAGGGTCTTTTTATGCTGAAGGTGGGGGGAGTCTCTTTCTGCCTAAGGACAAGATGGTGCAAGCTCGATGAGAACATCAATCTGAAATGGAGGTGGCTTGTAAATCCACACGGAAAGTTTTAAAATATCCTGGAGTGTCTCCATACCAAAAATAATCAAAAGCATCTCAAGTTGATTACTAAGTCAAGGTCAAGGCCAAAATCAGCTCTAGCTAGTAGATCCCTTTAAAAAAAATTAGACTTAATCCTGACTGTAGGATTGGTGTTAGGTGCGATTTTATTTATTCTGTTTTAGTTCTCAGTATAGTTATAAAAACAGCTCTTTTCAAAGCAGAAGTGAAACATCTCTACCGTTTGAAACCTGAAACTTCGGGCAGAATTAAATCTTCATGCTCCAGAGCTGCTTAAAACAACTGATGCAAAAGACAGGCAGGCAAGTGCCCCAGTGAGCAGTCCCCAGCCCTGCGGGGCCGCCACCGCTTCCATGACTCGCGCCTGCATGATAGAATGTATGCCTTTTTCTTCCCTGTCTTTCTGGAGGTGGATGTCTCTGAAAGCGAACCCACACATTTTTTTAATCTCTGGTAACAAGCAGAAAGACACCTGGACTATTATGCTGTAAAGCTATTTTTTATAAAGACATTTTAGGGCCAGACATTAAAAGTTATTAGACTGAACGCATGCAAGTTACAGACACAGCTGGAGAAAAGGCCTCTGGTTGTGTGTTGTAGCAACATTTCTTTTTGAAGCGACTCTTTTTATTCAAAACAAGTCTAAAATAACCAGGAAGGCTGAAGTTGGGTATTTGTGGGGAAACTCTCTGAATGCGGTTCAGAGGCCACAAGGAGGCAAGGAGGCCGCTGCGCCACTGTGGGCCTCGCGGGAGAGCTGGCCTGGGCGAGTTCGGAGCCGTGCCAGCCTCTTCCGGCTCAGTTAGGCTGCCGCAGAGACCTTGGCCCCTTGCCCAGCCACCTTCTCTCCTCTTCCCATGCCTCCCCAACACTCCCCCCCAGGCAGGGGCCTTTCCCAGAGTTAAAAGTTGCATGTAACCATCCAGAACTTTTGGAAAATCCAGGAACCAAGTGAAAACCCAGAGCCTGCAGCCTCTCTGAATCCTGTGGCCTCTCGGGGCTGCTGACAAAGGGGCCTGTTTGTCTACCTTTAAAAGTCCTAGAGTTAAAAATGAATTGGGGAGGGGGGCAGTGCTGTAAATGCAAAGGGGCCAGAGAAGGGCTGACTGTGGGAGAAATTTGATGCTGGAGACAAACAGACCAGTAAATTTGCCTTTGACGTAATTTGCAGCACACACACACACACACCCTTTTTAAGGAGTCTTGCCTCCATGGTATCTTTGTGCAAGTTGGTGGGATTGAAGGGTTTCTCTTCCATTTCTGAGGGATACATTTCCAACTGTGGGATTTTTAAAATATCTCATTAAGGGAATCCTAAGAGGTATGAATGTATGTGTGAGGGAGAGGGGATTCATGACTCACTGGGAATTAAAAGGTGAGATTTTTCCTGAAGTGCTCTAAGGTGGAGGAGGAGTAGGGAGCTTACACCTATTGGCCCGATTCATTGGCATTGTTCCAGGGAGAAGCAGCAGTCCCATCTTGCACCCCCACTCAGGAAGGGGCTCTGGGAGCTGGGGACACTTCGGAGCCTACAGCGTGTGCGGGCCTCCTCATGCTCCCTCCCTCCCCTGCCCTCCCAGGAGTCCCTTGGGAGCTGACCTGGGGGTCAGGCTGCTACACTCGGCACTCAGCAAGGGGAGGATTTCAATGAAAGCAGAGGAGGAGGCGGTGGCGGGAGAGAGCCAGCGAGTGAGCTCAAGGGAGGGGAGGCCGCAAAGGCAGCGAGCGGAGAAATAAATAGGCACAGAAAGGCGAGGTGCTTCAACCGAGCTGCAGGGGCCACCCCCTCCCACCTGCCGCTGGTTCCCTGGGAAGGGCCTCCCAGTTAGAACCTATGGCTCTCGGGCACTCTCCTGCTGCCCATTCTATCCAGCGTCTGCAACTGGACAAGCAGGTTGGCGCTTCAAGGAGCAGGCCTGGAGCCTGATCGCCCTTTTCCTGACAGGTTGATTGTGTAAGGCCGGCCAGGTCCTCTTCCACACCTTCATTCATTGCTGAAGCCCTAGGGGAAAGGCCATGCATCCCATAGTGAAGGTCCTACCTGGAGTTTGGGGGACCCTGGGATCCCAGCATGATGTGTGGGGTTTGTTTGTAACATACATGTGAGGACTAAATTATAAAGCTTTATAGACCCCAATGGGGCTCTTCAGCAGCTGTTCTCTTCTGTGATGCTGGGTACTGAAATGGGTGGGATTGGGGTGATTAGAGAGACTGTATTTTTATTTTATATACTGTGAGCTACTTTAAGTATTTTTAAAAATACACAAACACCCCCAGGAACAGTCTTTCCTGGTCACTTTGTAAAAGAACTCTGGGCTTACCACGGGTGCCACTTAGAAGATCCACTGGTCCATCCCTCAAGCAAAAGGCATCTTTGTCCCAGGGATTTCAGTTAACTGGGAACATCTAAAGGTAGCTGCCTTCCCTGGTAGGAGTCTGCTAGACTTAGGAGTCTCCAGGTTGAAGATGGCTGCTCTATTCTTTGAAGGGTTATTGGGCCTCCTCCAGAGGAGGGTCCAGAAGGCAGCCCCAACATGGTAGCAGCAACTGCCTCTCAAAATTTCTGGTCTGGGCTCGATTTCAGGCTCTGACCAGGCACGGGTGGGTGAACTACCATTGACATTGAGGGGCTTTCTGAGTAGATGGGTGTTGGCGGCTTGCGGAGGCCTCGTCTTGCGTCCCACCTGGTTCCGGCTTAAGAGACCTGAAAGCCGCCGAGCTGGGCTAGATGCTCCTGTAGATAAACTCGGACGCCATGACCCGTCCTGGCTGCTTATTTAGCGGTCCCTCCAGCTCATATTTTACCCAGCCGGGGGCAGTGAGTGGGAACCGCGGGGAGAGGGGGCAGAGAACACCAACTCTTCGCTCGCAGACCCTGCAAGGCGGCTTTCGGCCCGAGACGTTTTCTCGGCAGCTTCCCTCCACGGCGGCCGCGGGACTCCGCTGACACGCACCACCCCGAACCCTTTCGCGGACAGCACCCCGGGGCCTGGAGGGATCCGGAGGGCTCCGCCAGCCCCTCGCTCGGGGCCGGAAGGGAGTACGGCCCAGCAGATGGAAACGCGGCGCTGGCCTGTCCCTAAGTACCTCTGGGCCCCCACAAAGTCGGGCACCGAGGTGAGTGGAACGGGGCAGCTGCCTAGGGAAGGTCAGCCAGGAACAAAACTTGGGGCTAGCGCAGGGAGGAGGATTCCAAACGGTCTAATCCGCGGCACTTCCCCCACCCCTCCCCGATTCCCCCTCCGGGTCCACTTGGCTCGGCCTTCGCCCTCGATGTGCGCCCCCCCCCCCGCATCCCAGAGTCTCCAGCACTTTGGCCACCGCACAGCCCCCGGCCGCGAGTGCGGGGGGTGGGGGGGGTGCTGGGTGGTTTGTGTTGCGAGGCCTGACAGAACCTTCTGTGTGCGGCGCTCGGAGGAGGCTAATGCATAATGCACAGCGCCTGGAAGCCCGGCCATTAGCGGCCTGTCGGTGACACAGACAAACGACTGAGAGGGAGGAGATCTAGCTCGCTCTGGAGTTTAAATATACCAGCGTGGAGGGGAAACGCCATGATTTAAAAGTGTGTGTTTGCAGGCACTCGCATATATTTTAATGATTTCCAGCAGGCCATGCGTCCCAGCCTTGCATCCCCCTCCCCCAAACGGGGATGTGTGTGGGGTGGAGGGGAGGAAAAGGCAGGGGGGGAACGAAGGCAGAATGAGAGGCTTCAACCCGAGACCCACCACTAGCTTTTGAGAGATGAAGGGAAGGTGAGGGTTGGTAAACGCAGGGCGGAAAAAGCGAGGCCTAGAGAAGCCACACGACCCAAGGCCATACCCAGATTTTTTTTTAAAAATCTGGCCATCAAGACTTCCACCCGGACTGGGCCTTTTCTGCGTTGTACTAGAAAGGCCTGGGGGAAAGAATAAACCCTGCTACCCTGGCTTCCCCCAAAGTGTCCACATTTCTAAATCTTCCCTTTCCACTGACAATCCTGCGACCTCCTTCCTCCCCGTTTAACACACCAGTGTTTTTTAGCAATTAAGGCGAGAAGGGGGTGGGGATAAAGATAAGCCAATTTTTTTTCCGCCATGCAAGTGTGAAAGATAAGATAAGGCTAAGCTGAGGCAAAGCGGCTGCTTACAACCTCCCCTCAGCGATTTTGATCGGTCACTTCTTATCTCGCAAAAATGCTCCTTTCGAAAACTGCATCAAGAAAAGAAAAAGGCTGAAGGAAAGCATTTTCATTTGGAAGTGACATTTAAAACCCACCTCCTCTACACCAGCAACCCCCTCCTCATCCGCCGGACTCCCCAGGAAAAGTCGCACCTCGACTACAGGGTTTCAGGCTTTCTCGTAGGGGGGAAGATTACTAGTGTAATTAGGCTGAATAAAACCAGGGATGCGTGATCAGGAATTATCCTGCCTCCAACCCCAAGCTCACAGCCGGGTTTTCCTTCTCTGAGTTCCTGATCGGTGTTTGTGTTTCATCGTCTCGCTGGTGTGTTGAAACTAAACAGGTAGTTATATTTGGGAAGGTCATATAACTATGTCAACACGAAGCGGTTGTTAATGCGAAATAATAAGAAACTCTGCTGATTTTTACAGGCCCCTGTAAAGGAAGAAAAAGGTGTCATGAGCCTCGGAACCTGAGAACCCTCAGCCGAACCGGACTCTTGAGGAGCCTTATAAAGTCCTTTTCTTGCACAAAAATCTCACCAAAGGGTTTCCAGAAGACTTTGTTGAGGGAGGTTTCGGTATTGAACTCCAGGCCTGCAGAGCGGTCTGTAAATTTCCCCCAGCCCAGCCGCTGGCCAGATCGCAAACATCAAGGCAGGCGCCCCAGGCCGAGTTGATGAGCCTCTGCGCCCACCTCCGGCTTAGAGCTCCCGAGATCCCACCTCTTCACCCCTCATCCCGGGTTCGCACCTCGGCGCCGGGCGCACACTGAGTCGGCCCCCTCCGGGCGCAACCTAAAGCCCGGGGCTAGCCGCGGCCGGATAGTCCCCGGGGAGTCGAAACCGCCGGGCGGGGAAACCCCTCCTCTCGTCCTTCCCCGAAAAGCCTGGCCGCGACGTAGGCGCCGAGCGAGCGGGCATCCGCTGACAGCCGGGCCTCACGTAAGGCCCACACGCGTCCCATTAGTCAGCCTGAGTTCCCCTCGGGCGAGCCGTCTGGCGCGGCCCCAAGGCCGGGCGCGGGCGGGGAGGGGGTGCGGGGGCCGCGGCGAGCTGGCAGCGGGGCGGGGGCGCGGGCTCTGCGGGGCCCGGCCGGGCTCGGTTCCGCGTTCCTGGGCCCGCGGGTAAGCTGAGCCGGCGGGGCAGGCCGCTCCCTGGCTGGCGCCGAGGCGCCGAACTGCGCTTCACGTGCCCGCCATATCAGCGGCGGCGGCGGCGAGGAGCGGGGGCAGGGAGGCGCGCCGCAGCTCCCGCGGGGTCTCCGGCCCCCGCCTACCCCGCCCTGCCCGGGTCCGGGTCTGGACCACCCCGCAGCCCCCATCCCCGCGCCGGCCGAGATCGGCGCTGCCAGACGCAGAGAGGTTCCTTGGGCGCCGTTCCGAAAGCTGCGCGGCGGCGGCAGCCAGAGGAGGGTGCTCCTCGCGGCCGCCCCGGGAACTTCCCAGCCGCCCCGCCGCCGCCGCCGCAGTCACCGGGACCGGAAGCCCTTGCGCCGCCCCGAGCGGCCTCCGCTGGCCCCCAGGGCTGTTCCAGACGAGGGCTAGTCGCGCGTCACCTTCGATCCCTCCTGGTCTCAGGTGGCCGTCCTCGCCCTGGAGCATCACCATTTAAACCCGGAGAACCCTGCTCGCGGTCCAGCGAGACCTTTCTCTATTACCACCATCAGCGCGGCTCCCCCCGCAGCTGGGACGGGAGGGGCGCGGAGCCGCCACTCCGGCCGGGCAGGAACACCTGCTCCCGGGCCCTGCAGCTGGGCGCGTGGTGCCGGGAGAGGCTGCCTACTGTTGTGTGCAGAGATCGCGGAGGAGAAAATGGGGCTCTGAAGCTCAGGGCCAGGCGCAGCGGCGCCCCGGCCGCCCCCATCTCCCATCCTTTCTGTGCAATCAGGCCCGAAGCTCGGGGACTGGGGTCTTCCTGAGGGTCGAAAGGCCGCCAACCGTGGGATCCGGCTTCTGGCCTTAAGAGGTCGTTCGCCAGACAGATGGGGCAAAACCTGTTTTGGGAGCCATCCCGGTGTCCGCCCCCGCTCTCCAAACCAGACACACTCATCTCCCCTCGGCCCTCACTCTAGCCTCCAGCGGGGGACCAGAGTAGGTCATGGCGGCACTGATACGGGGTTCGGACTTTGGCACTCCGCGTGGAGAGGGCCGATGGACCCTCCCCATCTCCTCCGTGCCCGGGCCCGGAGGAGATCGGGCAGCCGAGATGACCTGCGCCGCTTGCCCTGCCTCACCCCTCCTCCCCCGTCCCGCCCTCCCCGGCGCTCCTGGCCCAGGGCCCGGCCGAGGAAGGCGTTGTTTTGCCAGCGGGAGCCGAGCGAGTGCGCAGAGAAAAGCCTCCCTGCTCTAATGAGAGTGCACACAGCGCTGCGGCGAGGAGGATGATTACCCGGCGGGCGGGGGGGCGCGGGCCCGGGCCGCGGGCGGCGTGTGCGGCGGCCCCGCGGGCCCGGAGTCCCCGCCTGTCTGGCTGCTAATCGCACGCTTTCTGCTGTTACGGAGGCAGGCGGGAGCCGGCGGCCGAGCCCAGCGCCGGCGACTCGGCGGGTGACACGGAAACATGGCGCAGCGCCCCTCCCCCGCCCTCCCTCCCCGCGCTCCCGCCTCCCGCCTCGCACTTCCTCCCGCCCGCGCGGCTTTTGCAGTTCTAATGCTCTGCTGTCCGCCCGGCACCATTACGCTAGCAGCCGCTTCTCGGCCGCCCCGCGCGTCTCTTTCCCCTTTGTTTTCGGGGTCTATAGAAAACGTTTGCTTTTGTCCCGACTTCTCGTTAAACCAAACTTGTGGTGGCAACGGAAGGCGGTGCGGGCAGGGAGGGGCCCGGGGATTTTGGCAGCAGCCGACCAGAGCGTGGTGGAAACTTCTCTCGCTGGGTTCCCCACCACCCCGCCTTCCACCCTCCCCTCTCACACACAGGCCGGTCTGCCTGCCGACGCTTACCCCCTTCTCCCCCGAGAGGCCTCAGCGCTCCAGGAAGGACGTCTGGCGTAATGACCAGGCGTGAAGATCCTAGGGTGCATGTCTGTGGGCCCTGAGTTTGGGGCACTCAGTGACCTCGCTCTTTGAAGCCCTGACTTGCCTTTCCCTCCCTTTGGTCATTCAAGGCTTTGTATCAGCCGGTAGAGAAGAAAGAGGGAAGAGAAGAAAGTGTTTCACGTGTGTAGTTTTTACATTAAGGGTTTGTTGGAATCTCTCATCTCCAACTACGGTGAGAAGGGGGAACGTGGGGCCCATGGGGGAAAGGGCCAGAAACCTAGGCCTGGGAAGCTGGATCTTACTTCACTGGTCGGCTCAGCTACAGTCGGTCCGCAAGCAGGGTGGGGGTGGGGGGACCCTGCAGAATGGGGGAAGGACGGGAGGGTCAGATCCCTCGATCCAGAAGACGCCAAACCTCCCTCCCGGGGGCTAGAGCGCAGGTCCCCGCCGGCGCGCTCCCTAGCCCAGAGCGCACGCCGTGGCTCCGCACCGGAGCTGCTCAGGCGGCAATTTTTTAAGCCTGCAATTAAGCGAGGCGTCGCCGTGTCCTCTGCTAGTGTCGATCCTGTCAGTCGCACATGGCCTTGGTGCTCCGGTCCGAGGCCTCGCGATTAGTCACAGGCTCGCTTCGCTCCTTCCCTAATCCGCCTCTGCAGGCAGCCTGGGGACGCGGCCGACTTGGCGGCGCTGGCAGGGAGCCACTGCGCGAGGGGCGGGCTGCCCGGCCAGTACCAGCCCCGCTGCGCCCGAGCCGGCGCGGGTCCCGGGGTGCGGGCTTGGCATTCCCTCCCCGCTTCACAGCCCCCAGGCTGGGGCGACGGCGCCCCTCCTCCTCTCGCCCCACTCCGGGGCCTGCGAGATCTATTTGTGTGGTGTCATTTGCATAAAAATAGGACAAGTGTTTCAGTGCGTTCGAACGCGGGAGGCGAAATCCTTATTGATGTGTCTGTGTGGAGCCCTCGGTTGTCGGAGCGGTTTGATTTAGGGTGTTTGTGTTGCCTTCTGCGAGAAATGAGAGGAAATCCTGCGCAACGCCTTCGGCGGCCCGGGCCCCCAAGAGCATCCCCCTCTGCGCGCCTGGAACGGTCCACCGCCTGGACCCCGGCGCCCCGAGTCCACAGCGAGCAGGTTGAGGGCCAGGCGGGGGACCCATTATGACTCATAAAACCGGGCGGCCTAATCACCAGCTGCCAACCCGTTTACGTGTGGAGCTTCCCAATGCTCCCTTAGTCCGGCCTGGGCCTCCAGCAGGTTCGCCCCGGACGCGGCTAGAGCCACTCAGTGGGGGCTGATCAAGTGATTGCTCATTCCCGTCGGTAGCGCGGCTTCCCTTTCCGGGCGACCCCCGCGCTCCCAGCCTTTGCTGCTCGCCAGCAACTCCTCAGCTTGGACAAATAGCTGGGAGGGCGCCGGCCGCGCGGAGCCAGTAAATCAATCATTAACTCCCCGGCGAGGCCTGGCCAGGGAAGGGAGTGGCGGCCAGAGCCTAGTCCGCGGGGCCAAAAGGAGGCCTCCACCCCGGGTTGGGAGCCGTCCACGCGCCAGCGGGCAGGGTGCGTGAAAGTGGGTCCCCCCCGGGGACTCCCGATCCCCTCCAGAAGCCTCTGCCTGCCAGGCCTTTCAAGCCCGCACCTGGCCTCGCCGGGCAGGTCGGGTTACTGTGCGGCCCCCGAGCGGGCTGAAACATTAACGAACCGCCCCGGGCCTCGCGGCCTGCTCTCCCCTGGAGAGCCTGCCATGCTTGGGCAAGCTCCTCGGATCCGGTCGGGCTCCTCCAGACACCGGCTTGCCAAACCAAACCGATCGCCCCCGTGTCGACTAGTCTCCCTGCGGCTCCCTCCCCACGGAGCCCACCGTGGGGCGGCGCGCAGGGGGTTAAAAGCTCCGGTTCGCCCTGGCTTCTCGGCTGCGTTGAGGAAACGCTGATCAAAGTGCTTGCGGGGAAGGAAACACACACGCACATTCGGGCCTGGGTCGAAGAAGGGCGACTGGAGAGACTGCTCGGGAGCCGCCTGCCTCGGCCCGCTTTCCCAGACTCCCGGGAACGCGGCAGCGGCGGCCCGCGCGATTCTCTCTGCGGAGCTCGGCGCTGCGCGGCCGGGAGGCCGGCGAGGAAGGGAGGGAGGAACGAGGGGGCGGGAGGCGAGCCCGGGCTGCGCGCCAAGAGGCCCAGGGCCGCAGATTAGTCACCGCTCGGCTGGGCGCTCACGGGTGCGCCCGGGAACCGGGAGGGCAGGCGGCGGCCCCGCTCCGCCAGGCTCCCGGGGGCTCGGCGCCGCGGCGCGGGTGCCCCTGCCCCCACCCTCGCGCGCCCCCGGCGCGACTGGATGGACCTCGGGGCTCGCGCTGCGGAGATCCACTTGTCAGTTCAAGGGCAGGACAGAAACTGCAAGCGGAGTCTTGCGAACAGGAAATTTCTCATTGACAAGGTGCTGCCCCTCCCCCACGCCCGGCTTCAAAACAAAACAAAAACCCAGCGCGAGCGGCCAACGCACCCAGCCCGGGCCCGCCGTGGCCTGCGCCCCCTCAGCGACCCCTGCGGCTCGGCCCCGGTCCGGGGACCGGAGAGCTCGCCGAGCCCCGAGCCCCGAGCGCAGGCGGCCGCCAACAAACAGGCCCGGCGGGCAGGTTGGACTCGGGTCCTGCCCGGGGCGCCCAGCTGTCACGCTCCGGGGCCCCGGCAGGGTCGGGCGGGGCCGCAGGATCCGAGAGGCTCCCTGCCTTCTCGGGTTATGAACCCGGCGGAACGGCTTCGCAGAGCTGGAGCCTGCCGGGTCAGCGGCTCCCCGGAGGCGTGGGGGGCGGGGAGGCCGCGCGGCGCCGCCGACTCGGTGAATCCCGCTGCGGGGACCCGGGAGGGCGGCGAGCTCGGGCTGGCAAAGTTCCTGTAGAAACTCCATGTTTAGAAACTCCAGCGGCGTCGCGGGAGGAGGGGGCAAAGAGGGCGCGCGGGGCACGCGGGGGCAACCGGCACTCGCCTTGCACTCTCGGGGAGGGTCCGGTGCCCCCCGGCCCCAGGAGAAGTCTGGAAGGCAGGGACGGCCGGGTCCCCGGGCCCGTTCTTTTGTGTCTGCCACTCTCTTTCCTCTACTCTCTAAAGGAGCTGTCTAAACCCGTTTCATTTACTGAATTCAGCCAGGAGAGCAAGGCTGCCTTTTTAGGGACCCTGATTTCAGGGTAATTTCGTATTTGACACATGTAAATACTTAGTACTCTCAGGTAAGGTCAAATTATTTATCATCTTAATTTATATTTCAATAGGCCTACAATTTAGAGGCGCGAAATGCCTCCTTATGAATCATTATGGTCTATTAGGGGAAGTAATGTATAAACAGCACTATTTGGGAGGGAATCACTTATGTTGACATTTAAATGGCTCTTCAATAGTTAAAAAAAAGACATTCGAGTGCCTTTGATTAAATATACAATTTACACGACCATCAGCAAAGCCATCAGGAATATAAATTCTTGGGATTTTATTTATTTATTTCCTTTTTTTTTTCTTTTTTAAGCCTTCCAGGGTGTGCGTGTCATTTAATCCCTATGGGAAAATCTAATGATTTTTCAGAAACCCAGGGAAATCACTGGAAATGTGAGCAAACTCCACCAGCAGGCACCCAGTGGGATGTTTGTAGATCTTTGTACCTCAGTAACAAAATCAACCACTTTCTAACAATATTGCAACTGATTTTGAAACATCCACAGCTTCCCTGCTGGACTGGAACCTTCCTGAAGGCCTGTTTAGGAACCTGTTCTCACAGCTCTCAGCACAGGGCCTCTTACCATTTTAAGTTATCCTACACCTGCTAAAATATCACTGGGGAGGCTCTTCCTGGCTGCCTCCCTCCCCCACCTCCGCGTACTCTTTACTGAATTACTGTTGCATTCATTCCCTTGCAGCATCTTCCATCTTTAGAATGCTCTTCCTTAACCCCAGTCACTGGCTCCCTATTTATCTGTTCCCCTGCACAGCTGTACTTCTCAAAAGAGGTGTTTCTGTCCATAGTGTTTCCATTTCCTTACCTTGTGTGCACTCTCAGAGTCAGCTAGTTTCAAAGTCTAAGATATTGGGATACATTGTAGCTTTGGAATAGCATAAGACCAGAAACAATGTCCAGAAATGACACAGAAGGTACATGTATACAAGGTAATATTCTGCAGCTGTTTTTAAAAATCTACTCTGTAGTACTGATAGGGAATGACCCCTAAGGTCTATTGTTAGGGGAAAAACAGAATGTTCAGAACAGAGGTATATAGTACATTACAATTTGAGTACTGTTTACACCTTGTACAAAAAAACAACGTGGAAGGATACAGACACCTGTTTGTCTGAAAGGTAAACATCTTAAACACTGCTGGGGTAGCACCCCCCACCCCGAGCACAACTTTATTTTCAGAAATGGGAACACTCTGCACAAGCTGTTCTGTACCTCAACTATGAAACTTTCTGCTACATCTCACGGATCATTTTCTATACCAGCACTTGGAGATGGGCTTTGTTTGTGCCAAGGCTTGTGGAATTTCAGTGTATAGACGCATCATTTATCATCTTCAACCCACACTCTTCAACCTCCACTCTCGCTAGCTATTCTGCAGAAAGGGCTCAAGATCACCTGTCACTTCCTTTTGCTGCTGGGAGGTGGGGTGTGGGGAGGGTGGGGTTCAGGCCTTCTTTGGCCTTAGAAGCACTCAGCACCCCTGCCCACTCCCCATCTTAGCTTCCCAGATGCCACACACACACCTGGTTTTCATCTTTTAGTCTCTTTCTGGACTCTTCTCTATGCTCTACTAGTTGCCTTGGGCCTGGGTCCTCCACCCTTCCCCTAATATCATCCAGGCCCATGGCTTTAAATACCACCTACTTGTGATGGTGTTTTATACGGTTCATGAGGTTCTCACAGCAAGCACACTGGGGTGGTTTGCCATTCCTTCCTCCAGTGGGTCATGTTTGGTCAGAACTCTCTGCTATGACCCATCTGTCTTGGATGGCCCTGCACGGCATGGCTCATAGCTTCAATGAATTACACAAGCCCTTTCGCCACAAGGCAGTGATGCTGGACGGCATCAATGAACATGAACTGGTAGATGGTGAGGGACAGGGAGGTGTGGTGTGCTACAGTCCATGAGGTTGCAAAGAGTCGGACACAACTGGGCGACTGAACAACAACTTTCTGATGACCCTTCAATTTGTTTTTCCAGTTCCAGACCCCCATACAAACTGCAGAACTGACATCTCAATCCAGCCACGTTCGACCAGCTTCATGATAACAATAGTGAACACCTGCAGAGTGCCGGCAACACTCTTCTAAGGACTTTCTAGAAATTAACGATTAATCCTTACAACTACCCTCTGAGGCAGGTAGAATCATTATCCACATTTTATGAATGAGGAAACCAAGTTGGAGAGGTCATAGAACACTCCCAAAGTCACTCAGAAAATGGTGGAGCCACGACAGAGGGTGAGATGGTTGGATGGCATCACCGACTCAATGGACATGAGTTTGAGCAAATTCTGGGAGATGGTGAAGGATGAGGGAGGCTGGTGTGCTGCAGTCCATGGAGTCGCAAAGAGTTGGACATGACTGAGCAACTGAACAATAACAACAAAGATTCAAACCCAGGCAGTCACAGAGACCATGTTTTTTTCCCATTCTGCTTCACAGCACGCCTAAAACTGTATTCTTTTTTTTTTTAAAAAATCAATTAATCTACAGATATTTGGGGGGTATTTACTAAATGCCACACCCTATGACAGGTCCTGGGGAAAGAGTGGCAAGCAGGGCAAAATGTCCCTTAAAAAAGAGACCAGCTCTTCCCTTGGGTCCTGCCCTTTGTCCCAACTCCCTTCCCTATCACAGAAAATTTCTTAGCCACTTAAGTGTTTAAAGCAGAATCCTGAAGGTGGGAGGGAAAGGGTCATTCTAGACCTGTCTCCATCTCCCACCTCGCCTTGCACTAGTCTGCTAGCAAGGCTAACTGATTCTACTTCTGAATGTTTCTATCCAGTCAACCTCCTTCTTCCCATTCTCCCAAATCCACCCTCACCAGGGCACCATCTTGCCGGGATGAGCATGCAGGGTTTCTAGTCCTGCTGCCTTCTGTACTGTTACTCTCACCCCCCTCCAACCCAGGCTCCACATGGCAGCTACAAAGGTCTTAAAAAAAAAAAGTCACATGTCACTACCCTACTAGTTCCCACTGCATTTGGAATAAAACCCAAACTCCTGAACAAGGCTTCCAATCCCTGCCACCTCGTGGCTTGCCACTGTCTGACTCACTCTCTGAGGGCCAGCATACAGGGGCCTGTTGTTAATAGGCTCTGAGCGTTCCTCCCTGGGCTGTTGTCTCCCCAGCGAGACTGTGCACTCTGTAAGGACAGGGTGCATCCTAACTGTACAGTGACTTTGTACCAATGTCCAGCAATGAACATGTATAAACATAACATTCTTATAATGTTGTCTGTAGCATGTTTGTGGCACATATAGATGCTAAAAATTTTTTCTTTCATTTTTTGTTGCATCTCACAGCATGCAGGATTTTATTTCCTAGACCAGGGAGAGAACCCACACCCCTTGCAGTGGCAGTGCAGAATCCTAACCACTGGACCGCCAGGGAATTCCTCCTAAAATACTTGATGAACAGTATATGAAACACTGAATGCTTCATACATTTTGCTAACTCTAATCAATATTCTCTATCATGGCCAGAGAAGAAACCAAATCCAAGAGAGCAAGACAGTTGTGGGCGTGTGTGCCAGGAAAAGCGGAGTGTCTGGGCTTGTGGTGGGTAGCTCTGTAGTTCGGGTGAGGATCAAGACCACAGAAATTAGGAAAGTCAAGCATGAGGCTGGAGGCGCTGTTACAACCCGGAAAGGCTCATGGGAGCGTGGGATGCAGGTATACAGGTCTTTGCCAGAGTTCCTGGGTGTGCACATAGGGGGCAGGCCTATCCTTGCTAAATACCACTGAGTATAACCCCCCCAGAGATGAGAGAGGGACCTCCTAGCCCAAGAGCAAGACACAGCCCAAACCAGAACCTCTTTAGTGTATTCTGCCTGTTGCCAACCATTGGGTCCTTTCTTGGTGGCAAAAGCTTGAGACCACCTTTCTGCTCCAGACCCTGGGGAACCAGAAGAGTGGCTTCTGGTCACAGGTGAGCCTGGGCAGTCAGGAATTTTTCTCTCAACGCCATGACATTCGACTTTGAACAGTAACCGTGTCGTTATGATGCATTTGCTAGCAAAGCGAGTCTTTTTAAAGGATGAATAAATTCCTCCATGATAAAAATAGCTACTGTTTATTGAGAGCCTTCACTCTTTTCAGTTACTTTATTAGGTACATTCCCAAGTTACCTCACTGAAGCCCCCCAAATAACCCTATGGGTTAGGTATGACGATTCGCATTTTAGAACTGAGGAAACTGAAGCTCACGATTCCCCTCCCCAAATACACAGCTAGTCTAACTGAGGCTGGTGACAAGGATTTTGTCTGACTCTAAAGCTGGGCTCTTTCCAGTAGAGTAATTGTTTGTCTCCCACGCATATGTACCATTCCCCCAAACCTTAAACTATTTCTGGGATCAGATCCGTCATAGTTTCTCCAATCCTTTCCTTCTGGGGTCGTCTTGACAACTAGCCAACTGCAGTAAATATCACAAAAAGAGTTTGTTTCTTTCTGGGATCAGCAGGTCTTGGCTGATCTGTTGTGTTCACCATGGGAACCTAAGAATTTATCATCTGCATGAAGGCTTGCCTTCCTCCCAGGTAAGCTTTAAAAAAGTGTGGGGCCAAGTTCAAGGAAAGGACTTCCTCCCCAGCATAAGCAGATTGTCTAGCTCTGTTTGGAAAGTTTCTGCACCTCCACCAATACTAAATTATGGCTGTTTGGCGAGATTATAAACCACCTTGCCCTTTCAGACTTCCGGGCAATGTTTTTCCTGGCTTTGGGCTTTGATAAAGTTACTCTGCTCTCACCATGGAGAGAGCTAAAGCAGCGAAGAGAGGATATCGGAAAGACCCACTATACAGCCTTTCTGAAGCCCTTGAATTTGGGGAAGAGAAGGGCCACTAGCCTTTTTCAGCTCTTAGAAGAACAATCACTAGGATTTATAAAGGGCTCACTATACACCAGGCACAGTTCTAAACATTTTATAGGCATTACTAATCTCATTTCATATAGAAAACTACCCTATAATAAAGCTACTATTAGTATCCCCATTTCACAGATGAGGAAACTGAGGCTTAGAGGATAATTAGCTTGCCTGCTTGCCTGGACACTCATCGCTGGGTTCCTAGAGCCTCCAGTCTGATCCATGCAGTCTTTCTGATTCTCCAGGCAGCGTCATTATTCAGCCACTTTCTCAGCTGCATCGTCACTGGGTACTTTCTTTGGATCTAAAGGAAATGGCCTTCACTGCATCCTGGAGTGTCATTGATGTCCCCTGAGGACATGACAGCAGTGAATTTGTCCCAAAGGTCCCTCTGAGAAACCTCTTGCGTGCTGTCACTTTCCAAGACACAGCCCGTTGAGGGCGGACGAAGCTCTGCGATGATGCCCATGACAAAGTGCGGTCATCCCTGCCCTGGGCAGTCGGCGGGTGCCCTCGCCAGTTCAATGCCAGTGGCTGCACCAGGACCTTCCTGACCTACTTGCTGGCACAGGGAGCGTGGAGGAGGGAAGATCAATCTCCAAGATAATTTAGGTTCTGTCTTTCTTCAAACCGGCCTCTGTCCTCTGCTCTAGGTCTGCCGACGATGATTAATGCGCCACAGACTATTTCCTCTCTTCAGCTTGTCCCTGGCTTTGGGCTTTATTTTACAGCTGTTGCCAGAGTTTCTCCTCAGCAGAGAGTAAATACTCAGAGATTGGAGCACAGCCCTTGGTGTTACTCAGAAAGTGTCCCAGGCGGCAGGTGGCACAGGGCCATCCCTGGAGTAGGTGATGCCACTGTTTAGGGTTCGGTGCTAAACCACCACCTCCACCAATGAAAGCCTAATCTTTTAATTATTCTGAAAATACCCAAACTAAGCATTGCATGGAAGGCAATTAATAGGATTCGTACGGTCTAGTCCTCATTTGTAATTATATATTATTATTTTTCCCCCTACTTTGTTCCAATAATGATTTAAGGCTGGTTCCAAAGATACACAAAACCCAGCAAAGATAAATAGAAGTGGGACATGAATTATACTGTCATGCCTGCTCACAACCTCCGTGCCCCATCCCACATAATAGAACTGAATTCATAACGCCTTTCAAAAATGAGGTAATTCTGCTCTTTTGGTGGCAACACTAGGCTCTTTGTAAAGCAAGAGGGGTGGTACACAGTAATGAAAGGACCGGGGAGGCCCCAGGAGATTCTGTTTCTAATGCTGGTGCCCTTGCTGTGTGACCTTGGGCAAGTCATTCACCCTCTCTGGATTTGGGATTCTGAAATCCTCAAATGTCTGTCCCCATCTCTGAGGTCCCTTCCTCCGCCATCCCCTGCCCTCACCATCACCATCACGTGGGCAGAAGCCAGCACTGCCCATCTGGCACGAGGTCTCCTAGGAATTACTGTCAGAGAAATGGGTTCCCAGGAATACCTCTCTCTCTGCCCGCCCTCCCTCCCTCCCTCCCTCCCTCTTTCTCTCTCTCTCTCTCACACACACACACACACACACACACACACACACACACACAGAAATCTTCTAGGAAACTGGAACAATGGACTTGAATTGTCTCTTCTCCTAAGGCAAGGACCCTCTTCCAATCTTTAGCTAAAGAGACCCTTCCAGGATCGCGTGAAAGTGAAAGTCGCTCAGTTGTGTCCCACTCTTTGCCATCCCATGGACTATACAGTTCTGCAGGCTAGAATTCTAGAGTGGGTAGCTGTTCCCTTCTTCAGGGGATCTTCCCAACCCAGGGATCAAACCCAGGTCTCCTGCATTGCAGTGGATTCTTTACCAGCTGAGCCACCGGGGAAGACCCTTCCAGGATTGGGTAGCATGGAGAATATCCTTCTGGGAGGTAGGGGGTCTCTCCCTCCCTCAGCTGTGAACTACTTTCCTTCCTCCTCTTGCAGTTCAAGACCCTCTCAGAACCCAGCCCACCCTCTTAGAATCCAGATCCAGTCTCAGCCGCCTTCACTCCCTCCTAACCCCATCTTCCATTTTTTTTAATCCCTTCCAGCATCTAACACCATGCTTACCCACCCCACCCCACCCCCGCCATAGTCTTCTCCCTCACCCAAAGTCTCTATCACCCCTCTGCTGCCTTTATGAGGGCTTCTCCAAGTTTTTCTGGAAGGATTCGGCAGGCCAGAGGGGCAATGGAGGCTCAGCCCTCCTCACTGGCCTCAAGGGGGAGGCCACTGGGAAGACTGGTTTTAAAATGCACGCCTGCTTCAAAAGAACATGTGCAATAGGATTCCATTGACCTCAAGTTTTAATGTAGGCAAAGGCAATCTAAAGGTGTCAGGAGTCAGCACAGGGGCGACCTTGAAGGAAGAGGGACAATGGGGAGGGGCATGCCCTTTGGAAAGGGGCACAGCAGGGGCTTCGGGGGTGGGGGGCAGGAATGTGCTGAGTCTTGATCTAACTGGCTACATGGGTGTGCCCGCTTGTAAAGATTCATCAAGCTATACATTTAGGATTCATATACTTTTCTGTCTGTGTGCTGCACTTCAATGGAAGGTTAGCAAAGTGAAAAACCCAACAAATAGGGACTTCCCTGGCGGTCCAGTGGTTCGGACTCCATGCTTTCACTGCTGAGGGCATGGGTTGGATCCCTGGTCGGGGAACTAAGATCCCGCAAGCCTTGGGGGATGGCCAAAAAGAAAAAAATAGTACAATAAATTAAAAAAATAGGTAAACAGATAAGGGAAGGATATGACTTATAATTGTATGTGAGCTCTGGAGAGTGGGGGATACTCTGGGTGGAGTGGGGTTAGGGGAACAGGGCAGTGGGGTTGGTTCTAGAGACAGCCAGGAAGTACAGTTTAAAATCATGGAGACAGGGTACTTCCCTGGTGGTCCAGTGGTTAAGACTCTTCGCTTCCCATGCAGGGGGCACGGGTTTGATCCCTGGTCGAGGAACAAAGATCATGCATGCTGTGCAGTGTGGCTAAATGATAAATAATTAGGCTTCCCTGGTGGCTCCGTGGTGGAGAATCCTCTGGTGAATGCAGGAGACACAGGTTCAACCCCTGGTCTGAGAAGATACCACATGCCGTGGGGCAGCTGAGCCCATGAGCCACAACTGTTGAGCCTGTCCTTTAGAGCCTGGGAACCGCAACTATGGACCCCGTGTGCCACAGCTGCTGAAGCCCACACTCCCTAGAGCCTGTGCTCTACAAGAGAAGTCACCGTAGTGAGAAGCCCATGTACCACCACTAGAGAGGAGCCCCCTGCTCACCGCAACTGGAGAAAAGCCCACGAAGCAAAGACGACCCAGCGCAGCCAAAACTAAATATATATTATCCAAAAAACAATAAACTAAAATTGCAGGAATGGAAGCGAACCCTCTGCTCCCTGATTGAGGCGAGTTGTTGAGAGCCATGCACCAGGCGGATGGGTCATGTTCAGGGTCAGGATTCACAGCACAGCTTCGCACCCAGGATGCCAGAGCGAGAACAGCAAGTAGACAGCATTGGTGGGTGGCCAGCACCCCACCCCTCATCCTGCCTTTCCTGCCATCTTCCTCTCCTCCAGGGGAACTTCCTTCCACTCCTGCCAAACCGGACTTTTCACTCTCCCCTAAACAGGCGAGCCTTACCCCATGTGCTGTGCTTAGTCGCTCAGTCGTGTCAGACTCTTTGCGATCCCATTGGGATTCTCCAGGCCAGAATACTGGAGTGGGTTGCATGCCCTCCTCTAGGGGATCTTCCCAACCCAAGGATCGAACCCAGGTCTCCTGCATTGCAGGTGGATTCTTTACCAGCTGAGCCACCAGGAAAGCCTGCAAGTGGGTGCCCATAAATATTCCCCTCCAGGAACCTGTTTTCCCCTTCCTTCCTCTAATCCTGCTTCTTCTTCCTGGTCCCTGCCAACCACCTGGTCATGACCCCCAGTTATACCCAGAGTGCAGTCCAGGGACCGGGGAGGCACCTCTGACCACCCTGCCCCTCCAGCCCGACCCATCACCATATCCTGTTTTCTGTCTTCTACACAGCCCTAGGAGTCATCCATTCCCTCGGCATCCAGCGCCTGCCTAGCATAATCTCTTGCCTAACACCTGGCAATGACCTCCTAACTGCCCCCTCCCCATCCACTCCTGCCCCCCTGCCATCCATTTCCTGCCCAGTAGCCAACAGCAATGACCATCCCTGGACTATCCCTGTAAATCCCAACTGCTACTGGGTACCAGGTGCCCCTCCCAGGCACTCAGCACACCCTGGGGAGCAAAACGGATGCCTGTTCTCAAGGTGCTTATATTTCAGTAGAAGAGAGATGCATGATAAATAATATAGGTCTTAAAATTGCCTTGGATAGTAGACAGGAATATATGCCATGGAAAGAAAAGTGGGAGCTGGTAAGGGCCAGCAGGAGGACATGGGTGGGGAGAAGGTTGCAGGATTCAGGGGTGGTCTTTTGAGAAGGTGAGATGAGGTGTAGGCAAAGACTCGAAGGAGATGAGGAAATGAGCCAAGAGGATTTTTGGAGGAAAGAGTTGCAGGCAGAGGCATAGCCCGTGCAAAGGCCCTGTGGCAGGAGAGTGCCTGTGGTATGTAAGGAACAACCAGGATTCCAGTGTGGCCAGAGTGTTATAAGGGAGAGGATGGATCAGAGAAGTAATAGCGGACAGTTCCTGTAGTTGGAGCTTTCATTAACGAGATGATAAAATCCTTCCAGCAGCCCACCAGGCCCTGCCCTTCAGACCTTTGCTCTGGGCTTCTGTTTCCAGCCCCTTTTCACATCAGAGCCATCCCAGGAGCCTGCCCAGCTGTCTCCTCTCCACCCACTTTGCCTAGTCATTGTGCTGTGTGTGTGCTGTGTTCAGTCATGCCCAACTCTTTCCAACCCTATGGACTACAGCCTGCCAGGCCCCTCTGTCCATGGGATTTCCCAGGCAGGAATGCTGGAGTGAGTTGTCATGCCTTTCTCCAGGGGATCTTCCTGACCCAGGGATCCAACTCGAGACTCTTGCATCTCTTGCATTGGCAGGCAGATTCTTTACCATCAGAACTCTATCCAAATAGCATTGCCTCTAAGACACATTTCTCGAACCAGGTTAGTCCTCCAGCTTCACCCTCTCAAACCACCCGGCCCTTCCCCTACACACAGGTCTCATGAGTACACAGCAGCCTAGCTTTGCGTCTACAATTAGTTCATTTGGTTTATCACATCTCTGACAGGTGTTTATTCTGTGCCGAGCACAGTCCTGGGTGGCAGGGCACCATGGAGAACAGGACTGACAGGGTCTCTGTCCTAAGGGAGATGGACCATAAACACAAAGCAAAGAGAGAAGATAACCTGGGGTGATGATATGAGCTACAGAGAAGAGGAAATAGCGTAGCAAGGCTGCAAGGGGCAGGCATGTCAGAGGCCTCAATCAGAGCATGACTTCTGAGCTGTATGGGGTGGGAAAAAGAGCTCCAGGAAGCCAAAGGGCAAGTGCACAGGTCCTGAAGTATGATTGCCCTTGGAACTATTTGAGCAAAAGGACGACGGCCTGTGTGCCTGGAGCCCACGGGGTTTCTCTCTCCAGCTAGAAAGGCAGTTCCCAAGACTCCAGACCCCTTATGTTTCCTCTCTGGCTGCACCCACTGCACCTGCCCACTGCTGCCACTCTCACCGCATTTGTTGGATGACGGAGTAGGTGTTTTCTTTCTGACCCTCCTTCAATCCACCTTTCTCCCTGAACTCTTCCCAGCCCTCTCCAGACCTCCAGAACACTTCCTTCTCTAAGCCCAAACCTCAGAACCTTTGCTTGAGATCCCTGGACAGTCGGCTTGGGGCCGGGCAACCCCTTGTCCATTTCTCTGGGAGTGAGTGCATCAAAGCCCAGGACGTCTGAGGCCTGACTTTTCAAAACCTTTTATGAGGGACTTCCCTGTGATTAAAATTCCACGCTTCCACTGCAGGGGGGTACAGGTTCTATCCCTGGTCAGGGAACTAAGATTCTGCATGGTGTGTGATGTGGCCAAAAAATTTTTTAAAGCACTTAAAAAACAGTCTATGAAACAGTGAGCCAAACTCCTGGCTTTGGCAGATGTGGGAACTAGGGCTCCCCATCAGGCTGCCAGCTGCTAGGCCACGAGATTCACTCAATCTGGCTGCAAGAAGCCAGGGTGGGCTCTTTCCTTGGCATTCACAGCCTCACATCCTCATATAGGGTGGTCTTGCTTTAACTTGTAAGGTGCACAAAGTCTCTTGTGGTCGATGACCTTCCCCCTGGGATTATGTATTCCTTGAGGGCAGGATGGGGTTGCTGGACTTTTTAAAATGTTACTTGACTTTCCTCTCTACTTCTATGTCTACGCTCTTCCAACTGAGGGACCCAGCCAGAGCACAAGATGCCATCAGCTCCTTCTTCCCGGGACCAAAGGACCATGGAAGCCACCACATGGGGCATTCACTGGCTTGTGGTCAGGCCTGCAGCTGGATATTCTTAGCAGCCTTTAGCAGGTCATCCTGAGAATTTCAACTTGCCTGTCACCAGGGCTTAGATCCCTCAATCGCCAGGGCTGAGATGGTCTCTGCGTGTAAGCAGACAACTCGGAATCCAGAGTGAAGCGATGTGCACTTGTTTCAAAGGCCTACAGACCAGCATCACACTTAGCCAGTGGCTGCTCAGGGTCACCCGGGGCCTGAAGAGCAGTCAGACTTTCGGGAGAACCCTCCTGATTTAGCAGGAACTGCTCAGCACAGCAGGGGATCTGGACCCACAGCTGGGTGGTTAGTATAGATGACCTCTCTCCTGGGCCCTAGGGTACCTCGGAAGCCAAGGAGTCTCAGATACAGGCTGACCTTCCTTACTACAGGTTGAAGGCATCCACTGAGGGTCTAGGAGCAACTTTTTTTCTTAGTCGTTTCTTATATTTTTAAAATTTTTATTTTATGTTGTAATATAGTTATTCACAATGTTGTGTTACTTTCAGGTGTACGCACAGTGGTTCATTTATACGTATACATATATCTGGGTTTTTTTCAGATTCTTTTCCCATAGAGGTTATTACAGAGTATTGAGCAGAGTTCCCTGTGCTACCTTGTGTTGTTAATTATTGTATATATAATTCAGTGTGTGTATGTTAACCGAACCTCCTAATTTATCCCTCCCCTTTCCCCTTCTCCCATGGCAACCAGAAGTTTGTTTCCAAGTCTGTAAGTCTGTTTCTGTAGATTCCACATATAAGTGATATCTTAGGATATTTGCTTTTCTCTGTCTGACTGGCTTCACCTAGGATGACAATCTCTAGGTCCATTCATGTAAGTAGCAATTTTTTAAAAAAGGGGGATGCTAGGGATCAGATAAACTGTGTGGATCACAATAAACTGTGGAAGATTCTGAAAGAGATGGGAATACCAGACCACCTGACCTGCCTCTTGAGAAACCTATATGCAGGTCAGGAAGCAACAGCAAGAACTGGACATGGAACAACAGACTGGTTCCAAATTGGGAAAGGAGTACATCAAGGCTGTATATTATCACCCTGCTTTATTTAACTTATAGGCAGAGTACATCATGAGAAACACTGGGCTGGAAGAAGCACAAGCTGGAATCAAGATTGCCGGGAGAAATATCGATGACCTCAGATATGCAGATGACACCACCCTTATGGCAGAAAGCAAAGAACTAAAGAACCTCTTGATGAAAGTGAAAGAGGAGAGTGAAAAGTTGGCTTAAAGCTCAACACTGAGAAAACTAAGATAATGGCATCTGGTCCCATCACTTCATGGGAAATAGATGAGGAGACAGTAGAAACAGTGTCAGACTTTATTTTGGGGGCTCCAAAATCACTGCAGATGGTGACTGCAGCCATGAAATTAAAAGACGCTTACTCCTTGGAAGGAAAGTTATGACCAACCTAGATAGCATATTCAAAAAGCAGAGATGTTACTTTGCCAACAAAGGTCCATCTAGCCAAGGCTATGGTTTTTCCAGTGGTCACGTAGGGATATGAGAGTTGGACTGTGAAGAAAGCTGAGTGCCGAAGAATGGATGCTTTTGAACTGTGGTGTTGGAGAAGACTCTTGAGAGTCCCTTGGACTGCAAGGAGATCCAACCAGTCCATTCTAAACGAGATCAGTCCTGGGTGTTCATTGGAAGGACTGATGCTAAAGCTGAAACTCCAGTACTTTGGCCACCTCATGCGAAGAGTTGACTCATTGGAAAAGACCCTGATGCTGGGAGGGCTTGGGGGCAGGAGGAGACGGGGACGACAGAGGATGAGATGACTGGATGGCATCACCGACTTGATGGACATGAGTCTGAGTGAACTCCGGGAGTTGGTGATGGACAGGGAGGCCTGGCATGCTGCGCTTCATGGGATCACAAAGAGTCGGACACGACTGAGCGACTGAACTGAACTGAACTGAACTGAGGGATCAGAAATCCCCATTTTGGTGCTTTCCTGAAATCCTTGGGTGAACTCCCTCTCCGGATGCACTTGTTTCTCCCACCCTGGAGGGCACTTGCCACCAAGCTGTGTGTGCAATGGTAGGGGAGGAGGAGGGGGTGAGAGAGGGCCTTGGGGACCCTCCAGTGGGGTACTGTGGGCGGGAGGACAGTGCAGTCAGTAGGGGCACTACAGTCATTTAAGCGCATTTTGGGGGTGCAGGTTTCGGCACATTCACTGTTTGTTCAAGGGGTGTTCAGAGGTGGAACTCACTCGTTGGGCCCCTGGCAGAGCTGCAGCTCTGGCAATGGGTGTTGGCTTTGTCAGCCTTTTCCCCTGGGCTGCCACCACTGCTGTCGAGTCCCTGAGCTGCGCTGTGTCCATCAGGCTGCAAATAACATGGCACTGGACCTCTCCCAAGTCAGTGCCTTTTCTTGTTTCCTTCCACACATTCTCATTTCTCTTGGGGTGGCCAGACCTGCAGCTGTGTCTTACTTTCCTGCATTTATCTGGCTCCAAAAATGCAGTGGCACAGCCTGGGAGATAGATGTGGGCAGGGGTGCAGGATAGCTCCCTGGGGTGGATGTGTGTGTGTGTGTGTGTGTGTGTGTGTGTGTGTGTGTGTAAGGGGGTTCCGGGCAACAGGGGGTGCAGAAATGCTTCCTCTCTCCCAGCATCATCCAGCATCACTCCACAGCAGAGAAAAGTCAGGTTCAGTGTTGAAACAACGCATCTTTGAGGATGGCACATGGTGAGGAAGGGGAGCTGTGGAAAGGATTCGGGGAAAGGGGAGGGGTCTTGGAGGGAAGGAATAAGCCCCAGAGAAGCTGTGATAGGAGAAACCCTCCGAATCCCAATCAGGCTCTTGGTGACATTGGGGTATGAGGACTGGGAGGAATTGTTGAATTAGGGGTTAAGGGCCACAAAGATTCTGAAATCAGTTGTATTCTAAAAACGATAACTAAACACCCTGTATGTATAAGTCAGGTGTTCTAGGAATGAGACTGCCCTGAAGAAGACACTCTAAGCACCGGGGGGAAGCATCAGGCCAGACGGAAGATGGAGAGGTTTGTGCGGGCTGGCGCATGGAGTGATGAAGGCGGGTGGGGCCAGCCTGGCTTGTTCTGTTCTGGGAGGGTCTCCACACAGTCCACTCAAAGCCAGGGCAGCCCATGGCACAGGCAGGTAAGGTCCCTGCAGCCCACTGAGCCCTGGCAGGGACGCACTAGGGGGCAGCCACCTTGGAAAAGATGCGTATTTGCTGGAGAGAGTGAGTCTAGAGGGTTTAAGGACCCAGAGTGGGAGTTTTTCCTTACTCACCTCACAACAAGCAGGTAAGCAGAAATAGTAACGCTAGCAGTTGCATGTTTGAGTATTGGTTATGGTGGGATACTGTAGTCTCCTGTTGTACACTGAAGATGGCCATAACTTCTTTGTACCTTCTCCCACCAAAGGGGTATGCCAGGGGCTAAATTGTGTCCCCCTAAATCCACATTCCTAAGCCCTAGTAGCTCAGAATGTGACTATATTTGGTGTCAGAATCTTTAAAGAGGTAATTAAGTTAAAAATGCGGTCATTCAAAATGAGGTCACATTGGGACTTCCATGGTGGTTAAGAATCTGCCTTGCAATGCAGGGGACAAGGGTTCCATCCCTGGTCGGGGAACTAAGATCCCACATGCCTTGGAGCAACTAAGCCCGAGCCCACTACTGAGCCCATGCACCACAACTAGAGAGTCTATGGGCCGCAGTCAGAGATCCTGCATGAGAACAATGAAGATTCCACGTGCTGTCAGCCAAGACTCACTGCAGCCAAATACATAAATAGATAGATAAATGTTAAAAAGAAAAAGAACCAAAATGAGGTCACATAGATGAGCTGCCCCCCTGCCAATCCAGTCTGACTGGTTCCTTATAAGAAGAGAAATATGGCCACTGAGACACATAGAGGGAAGACCATGTGAGGCGCTGGAAGAAAATGGCTCTCTGTAAGCCAGAGAGAGCTCAGAAGAAACCAACCCTTCCCACACCTTGATCTTGGACTTTTCCAGCCTCTAGAACGGTGAGGCAGTACATTTTGGTGGTTTCAGGCACCCAGTCTGCAGTATTCTGCTATGGCAGCCGGAGCTAATGAATACAGAGTGGAGTCTATGTCCCTAGAAGCTGGGCTGGCCTGGTGACACACCCCGACAGAATGCGGCATGAGTGATACTGTGTGACTTCTGAGGCAAGGCCTTAGAAGACCTTGCAGCAACCTGCTTCACCCTCTCGGGAAGTTCTGAAAATGCCACGTAGGGAAACCAGTATTGTGTATTAAAGCAGGGGTCCCCAATCCTGGGCTTCCTAGGAACCTGGCCACACAGTAGGAGGTGAGCAGCAGGCAAGTGAACAAAGCCTCATCTGCTGCTCCCCATTGCTCACATTACCACCTGAATTAAGCCCCCCTCCCCCACCCTCACCGCCATCTATAGAAAAATTGTCTTGCACAAAACTGGTCCCTGGTGCCAAAACAGTTGGGGACTGGTATATTAGAGGATTTACGGTAACAGGTTGGCGAGCCACCATTCACCCCAGCCAAGACTGGTGCCAGCTGCCAGACTGTGCATGAGGTCATCTTGGGCCTCCTCTGAGGTGAGCTGCAGGAATGAGGGTGGCTGACCCGCCCAACGGTGAGGAAGAAGAAATTGTTGCTGTGTTAAACCACTGCATTGTAGAGCCGTTTGTTACACAGCAATAACAAACTAATACATCTCATGGAAACATACTGTAGAAAGGGTTTCATCCCAGAGTTTTAGAAGAAAGTTATGTTCTGACTGTTGGACAAAGCACTCCATTAAATGAGAAAACCCTTTATCTAGAACTCTTCCCTCAGCTACCTCTGGCTTGACCCCACCTTGTGTCTGTGTCTGCTGTTTCCAGTTCTGGGCCACAGCAAGGGGTGCCTCTCAGGAGGAAAAGAGGGTAGGGAGAGCTTTCCCTGAATCAAGACAGAAGAAGACTGCCATTGCTTTATCTGTCAACAACAAGCGGCTGCCTAAGCCAGTCAAATCCCCAGATGTTGTCTAACCAAACACCTTTGGGATACGCAGCTGTAGAATCACTATGGACACAGCAACCATTTACTAAACACCTACTAAATACCAATTCCAGTATTGTTGCCTGGAGAATCCCATGGACAGAAGCGCCTGGTGGGTTGTAGTCCATGGGGTTCACAAAGAGTCAGACAAGATTGAAGTGACTGAGCATGCACACACCAGTACTGTGTATCTAATGCATTCACTTAATTCTCATAAAAGTATGAGCAAAACAAGTCATTAGTCACATTACCCTCTTGTTGGTGAGGAAACTGAGACTCCTAAGGTCACAGAGCTAGTGGGCCTGGACTTACAAACAGATGGTCTTACCTCTCCCCCAAGGTTTAATGCTTCAGGAGAATGGGCATTGCTCGCCTCTCCCCCCTCTTCCCACCCGGCAGGCCACCCAGTGCATAGAAATAGGAAGAGCTGGTCTATAAGGAGAAGCTAGGCCAGGTTTGAAAGGGAGAACCAGGGTGGAGCCACAGGGAGCAAGTGAACGCATTCTGAAGGTGACTGCAGTCTGAAGCGGGGAGGTAGTTGCTGGGAGGCTTTGGGAAGGTGGGGGTGGGATGCCCACTGGCTTCTCCTTCTGGATGGCTCTGCCCTCCCAGGCAACTCTCCAGGCTCCCCTCTCTCCTTCTTATGCAAATCCCTAACCAGTGAAGACCAACTCTATTAAGGGCTGACTGTGAGCCCTAGGTCCCTGCCAAGTACTTATTTGCATTCCTTCATGCCATCCTTATGAGTCTGCTTCAAGGTGGGCATCTCGTTACACCCACTTTACAGATGGGGCAACTGAGGCACAGAGCTGTGAGACGATGTGCAGCCTGCAGTATGGCCTAGCCTAGTTAGTCCTCTCTTGGCCTCCCCAGTCCTCTGAGAGCCACCCAGACATGGATTCTTGAGGTGCTTATACGCATGTATTAGTCACTTGGGCACACAGGGTGTGTTCATCAATTTGTTCTCCTTGGCCAGCATCACGGGGCCTGTGGACCATTTCTTGCCCTCACCCTGGTGTCAGGCACATAGAAGGAGCCCAGTAAGGTGAGCTCTGGGGCTGAAGTGTTGCAAGGCTGTGCGGTTCTGAGTTTCTCCCCGCCCTGCTCTGAACAACACAGTTGCCCAACGTGAGGCTAGTGGTGACGATGGAGGATGGGAGGAAGCCCCAGAAGGAAAACCAGTAGGACCAGAGGGAGCAACGTCCCCAGACTGCCAAGCACAGGCCCCATTGCTTTTTCTGAGAATCAAAGCGTGAGCAAGAGGGGTCCATGGGCCCCCCACCTCAGAGACAGCGCTCGACCACCTTCCCGAAGGACAGTTCATTGGAGCAGACGCTTAAGGGCTCCTTCCTCTTCTGTCCTGCCTTCCCTGTGGGGCAAATCATATCCACCCTGGCACCAACTGGAACTCAGCCTCCCTTTTAATGCTGCCTTGGCTCAGTGGTAAAGAATCTGCCTGCAGTGCAGGAGACCCGAGTTTGATCCCTCCCTGGATTGAGAAGATACCCTGGAAGAGGACATGGCAACCCACTCCAGTATTCTTGCCTGGAGAATCCCACGGACAGAGGAGCCTGGCAGGCTATAGTTCATGGGGTCACAAAGAATCAGACACGACTGAAGCGACTCACTTTTACCCAGAAGCACCCTTGAATGTGGCTATGGAAGGCAAGCCACCCTCACCTTCCCCTGGCAGCCCGGGTGCTGGCCAAAATGGTTTCCCTTTGACTTCTCCTCAGCCCCTCAACGGAGAAGGCAATGGCACCCCACTCCAGTCCTCTTGCCTGGAAAATCTTATGGACAGAGGAGCCTGGTAGGCTGCAGTCCATGGGGTCACGAAGAGTCGGACATGACTGAGCGACTTCACTTTCACTTTTCACTTTCATGTGTTGGAGAAGGAAATGGCAACCCACTCCAGTGTTCTTGCCTGGAGAATCCCAGGGACAGGGGACCCTGGTGGGCTTCCGTCTATGGGGTCGCACTGAGTCGGACACGACTGAAGCGACTTAGCAGCAGCAGCCACAGCCCCCAACTCTCTTCCAACCTGGGGTGAAGAAAGCAAGGGCAGAGACAGGACCCACTCCTGGACAAGAGGAGGAAGAACCACACCCACAAGAATCACTCTCTGATTGCTTTCTATTCAGCTACCACTCAGTTCTGCATTCCAACACATGTGAGCCTCCAGAAGATACTACACCAGGGCATCTGTCCTGGAGGCATCGTGTCCTCAGTCGAGTGTTCCCATTTGGAGCCCGAGAAGGTTCCAGTTGAGCCCAGGTACTTGGTCAGGGCTGATATGGGGTCTCAGGAGATCATGGAAGACCTTGTGTACACGAAACCCCATCAGGGAGTCAGAAAGTATGCCACTGCTGCCCTGAACTATCCCAAGGGACTAGAAATGACTAGAAACTGAGAAAGAAGGAATTCCTTGGTGGCCTGCTGGTTAGGACTTGGCCCTTTCACTGCTGGGGCCCAGGGTCAGTCCCTGGTTGGAGAACTAAGATGCTGCCCCCCAAAAGAAACTGAGAAAGATCGTCCCTTCAGCTCATCCTTCCAGCCCAGTAGACATGAACAAAAGCAACTGGAAACCTGGCACCCGGCACTGACTGCCCTGGGAGCTCCTAGACCTCAAACAAGAAGAAGAGGAATTGACATTTGTCCAGGACTTCAAAGACATCCTCTCGCTTAATCCTCATCACAACCCCATCAGATACTGTGGCAGTTTTAAACAAGTCTGTGGGTCATTTGACACACTTTCCCCCGAGAGGTTGGTTTCCTCCATGGCTCAGTGGTAAGGAACCCTCCTGCAATGCAGGAGTCACAGGAGACACAGGTTCGACTCCTGGGTCGGGAAGATCCCCTGGAGGAGGAAATGGAAACCCACTCCAGTATCCTTACCTGGAGAATCCCATGGACAGAGGAGCCTGGTGGGCTACAGTAAAACATAGGGTCGCAAAGAGTCAGACACCACTGAAGCAACTGAGCATGCATGAATGCACAATTGAAAGGTGGGGGCGATGCTCCCACTCTGAGAAATCTGGGTAAGTTCATGACTGCTCTGAACACAACAGAAGTGACGCTGTGAGACTTCTAAGGCTAAATCAGAAGAGACCATGCAGCTTCCTCCTGGCTCCCTGGGGCACCCATTCTGGGACAAGTCAAAAAGAAGTCATGGCCATGCTGAGGAGTCACAGGTAGATGCCCCAGCTGACAGCCCAGCTGAGCTCCCAGACAATGGCCAGTATCAACTGAGAAGTCCTTTCCAGCCCCACACAACTGAGACAAAACGTAATAGTTGTGCATCTGATCGATAAGCATGTTGTGGGCAACTTGTAAGTGAGAACACCTTTCTGGACAATGTGGTCCCTCCAAGAACTTCCAACTGAGCTGAAGAGATAAGGTATAACTGAGCAACCAAATGATAAGCTTTGTGGCTGTGATGATAAGGCACCTGGGAGAATTCACCTCAAAGGCACCTGGGAGAATTCAACTCAAAGGTAGTCTAGGAGGGCTCCATGGAGGAGATGTGCCTGGAGCTGGGCGTCATGGTGAGCAAGGAGATCATTCCATGTGGAGAACCCAGGAGCTGAGTCTCCCTCAGGGGGAAGAGCAGGCAAGAGAGCATGGGTGGGCAGTGGGAAGTCTGGGGCTGTCTGGCAGGTATGTTTGTGGAGTATGGAAACCAGTGTAGAGCAAGACCAGATTGGTGGTGGTCACGGTGGGGAGGTGGAGTGGCGAGGGATTTGTGGCTAGATCCAGATTTTTATTTTCTCACTTTCCAAAAGCAACTGTCATTAAAGATCAAGGACCACATTTCAGCTTTTCCAGAAAAGTAAAAGAAAACTATGTGCTTTTATTTCCCAGGGCATCAGCTAACATTTTCCCCAGGATGGTTTTATAGGATACACTTGGGAGACTTTTCATGGAAGACAAATACTTTTGTTAGTGCCCTTTAGAAGCTTGGACTCTCATAAGGTCCACCAGAATGCCTAAAAAGAGAGAAAATTCTAAGTGCCAGCAAGGAGAATTCTTCTCTTTAGCTATGGGAATATAAATTGATGCAACCACTTTGGAAAGCTTTTTGGCACCAACCATTACAGCTGAACACAGGTCCAGAGACTCATCGTGTGGGTATACAGATACCAGCAGAAATGCATCCACCTGTCCATCTATTCGGGCTTCTCTGGTGGCTCAGTGGTCAAGAATCTGCCTGCCAATGCAGGAGACATGGGTTGGATCCCTGGAGAAGGAAAGATCAGAAAGATCCACTGAAGAAGGAAGTGGCCACACACTCCAGTATTCTCGTCTGGGAAATCCCATGGACAGAGGAGCCGGGTGGGCTATAGTCCATAGGGTTGCAAACAGTCGGTGACGACTTAGCAACCAAACAACAAGAATATCCGTCTATTCACAAGAAGGTATGTACGTAAGTGTTCATAGTGGCACTATTAGGAATGGCCCCAAAGCAAAGCTGCCCAAGTGCCCATCAACAGGAGAGAAATAGCAGAGAAATAAAATGTGGTGTATTCACACTGTGTAATGTGAGTGCTGCATGTCTGTGTGTGTTTGTGTGTGCGTGCGTGCACTAAGTTGCTCAGTCGTGTGCAACTAACTCTTTGTGACTCTATGGACTGTAACCCCCCAGGCTCCTCTGTCCATGGGATTCTCCAGGCAAGAATACTGGAGTGGGTTGCCATGCCCTCCTCCAAGGGACCTTTCCAGGGACCGAACCCACGTCTCGTCTCCTGCATTAGCAGTCGAGTTCTTTACCACTAGCGTCACCGTGGCATGGTACACAGCAAGGAGAATGCATGAACCATAATGTACACAGTATGAATGGATTTTACCAGGATAGTGTGTGAAGCAAGAGGAGCCAGACACACAAAAAGCTCATATTGTAGGTTCCGTTTCTATAAAGTACCAAACCAGGCAATGCTAATCATGCCAAGCTAGGTTAGCAGTTATCTCTGGGACCACAGTACTTGGAAGGGGGGATGAGATGATTTCTGGGGTGCTGGTGGTTTCCTGATCTGGGTACTGGTTATATGGGTGTGTTCATCAAGTCCAGCGCAAATGATCTGTGCAAGTTTCTGTATAGCTATTTTGTGTCAATAAAAAGCAAATCATCACCATTGTCATCATTATCACCTTCGAATGCGGAATGAAGGCAGAAGTCACGAAGAGATTTACACGGAGAGTGACAAAGAAACAAAGTTGAGGGACATGCCGACAAGGATAAGTTTAAGATGGATCCAGTTAAATAAAGCAAAGTTGTCAGTGAAATCAGAAAGCAAATTGCAGTTTCAAGAGTACCCGCCCTGCTCCCTAATGGGTGGCTAGTCTAAGAAGCAACTACACCCAGCCAGTCCCCTTTCCAGATCTAGGCTGGGATTAGTTACAGAAGATGGATCACCTCCCACAGCTTTGGAGGCAGGAGGCAGAATTCCCCCCAAATAAAAGATGCTTTGAATCCTCAAGGGGCCCCACCATTAAACATCTACCCCAACGCTCGATTCTCTCTGCTTACAGGATGTAAATCTTGATGCTGCCACTCTAAATTTTTGTACTGTGGATTCCTTTGATTGGAATCACTTTGGGCAAAGGCGATTAGACTCCATTAGCCATGGGAATCAATTGAACAGTGAGCTTTCCTTCCTAAAGGAAAGGGCCAGGTTCCAGTACTTGGCTTACTGCAGAGCCCTGGAGGAATTCATTGAAGGGAGGCCCGATTTTAAACATCATCACTTTTGGAAGAGACATTAGGCATCCCTCCCACATTATTCAAGGATGAAATGAGAAAGGCAGGGCAGGACTGGGGGAAGGAGCCATAAGAAGGAGCTGGAACCTTCAATTTACTCCCTAAAACCATCAATGCATGAAGCCATGTCCTAGACAGCCAGTGAGAAGAGCTGAATGTCCACTTGGTAGCAGAGCGAACTCCAGTGGTGACACTTCCTGGGTATTATTAGTCCAGGTGTGTGTTGCTCTAAGACGTGCTCAGAGGCTAGCAAGGACACTTGTTAGGTCTTGGGTCTCCTCCGGTCTTTCCCACCTATACCCCATCATTACATAGGAAACCTCGGCAGGAAGAAAGGTCTCCATCATGGTCTCCTTCTCTCTAGGCCTTGAGATGGCCTCTGATCCATGTTCTCAGGTTTCCTGAGGTTGGTGGCCATGATCCAGAAGCCTATGGTCCTATGATAAACCACCTCAGGGATGTTAATGTGTAATTATTGCATGGATTTATGTAATCTAAAACAGAAAACTCCAGCAAAGGCGGTTATATGATTTCATATATGTGTTTATATATATATATATATATTTATATATATATCATAGCTAGAGATATATAGTCTGGGTTTGAGCCATCTGTTTCAGATTGCATTGCCGTTAAATCTCCACCCTGCCCTGTTTCCATGCCTTTTGCCATGTGACTTTACAATTCATCCCTCTAGAGGTGGAGTGGATCTCTGGCTCCATCGGTGTCAGGTCACAAATGTCCTTTGACCAGTGGAATGTAAGCAAAAGTAACAGTGCACAAGCTCTGAGTCTAGGACTCGAGTCACTGCATTTCTACTTTACCCTCTTACAGTTCAGATATCGCCAGGAAACTTATGTCCCAGGTAGCCTGCTTGTCCTTGGAGGACGAGAGACCCATGGAGCAGACTGGACCCAACCCCACTCAAGCCAAGCTGGCACAGTCTAGATCAGCTAACAACAGGTAATCCACAGACATGGATATGAGAAATAAATGCTTCCTGATGTCAATTACTAAGTGTGGGAATAGTATTTTGTTATATAGCATAATTGTGGCAAGACCTGACTGATACACGCTAAGCACTTTATTTCATCAATGCACAATCTAATGTCTAAAAGAACGTCTCATCTCTCTCCCCTCTATTTTTTTCCTTGACCACACTGTGGGATCCCTCTGACCACAGAGTAAATCCACGCCCTTGCTAGCGAAAGCTGCGGAGTCCTAACCATTGGACAACCAGAGAATTCCCCTCCTTTTTTCCCCCCCGCTGTGTTGCATGGCATGTGAGATCTTAGTTCCCTGACCAGGGATCGAACCCATGTCCCCTGCATGGGGCTGCCAGGGAAGTCCCTTTCCTTACCCTTCTTTATTCTTCATAGATTTATCACAACCTGAAATGCTATATATATATATATATATATATATATATATATATATATATTTACATAGACATATATATATAATGTACTTGTTTCTCAAGTGAAATAATGTTTTATGATGGCTAAGATACTGTTTTGTTCCCCGCCGCTATAAACACCCAAAGCCCTAGTAGGTGCGCATGAAGTGAAAGTCACTCAGTCGTGTCCAACTCTTTGTGAGCCCATGGGCTATACTGTCCATCGAATTTTCCAGGCCAGAATGCTGGAGTGGGTTCTCTTCTCCAGGGGTTCTCCCCAACCCAGGGATCGAACCCAGGGATCAAATCCAGGTCTCCCACATTGCAGGCAGATTCTTTACCAGCTGAGCTACCAGGGAAGCCCCAAGTAAGCATGTGGTAGGTGTTAAATAATTATGTGTAGAATGGATGGATAGCCCTTTTTGTCTTCAGTTAATATGTCTCCCGTCTAATTTATGTTCCTCTGTGTAGCTCAACGACTTGGTGATAGGCTAAGTTGAGGAAAAAGAAAACATTTTGTGGAGAAAAAGAATCTGTGAGCAGATCTCTGGGTGCTGCCTCTGGTAAGGGCTGAGGGGTTCTTTCTCAAGGAGCGGTTCCCGGTGGTCAGGGTCCTCAGAAACCACAGCAGCCCTCCAGGACCTTGACAAGTCAGCAGGTGACCTGTCCAGCACCATCCAATGGAACTGTAACACAGCTAAATTTCTGTGGCCCATCTCAGAGGCTGTCCTCAGCCTTAGGAGGTTTCTGTGTGTCAGTTCACTGGGGGGAACTTGAAAGGGACTGACGTGGCTTCCAAGAGCTGCCAGAACGTTTGACTCTCTGGCATTGTGCCAGCATCACACGTTAATTAAATTATATGGCAGAAACACCACAATGTCAAGGTCAGATATTAAAGCCTAACATTAGGCTCAGTATTTTATAGTGCAGAGCAAAGTATACCTTTAAACAAATTTCCTTATCTTGCCCGTGTCGACTCTAGCGTCCAGCTTGTCAGACATCTGCCATTCAACACTGCATCCCGGACAACTTTGTCTGAGGGTCCATAAGACTCTCTCTGGCTTGTCAGACAGCTTGGGGGGGGGGGAGGCGACCGAGGAGGGGGTATTCCTGCAATCACACCCACTTGCTCCATCTGACCCTCGAATTGGGGCCAAAACAGGCCTTTGTGAACCTGGAACTCCCTGAGGGCGAAGGATGTATTCTTCCTGGCTTTGTCCCGAAAGTAAACGCTAGTTCTTTCTTTGAAGATGGTTCTATCAGCAGGGCAGCAACTAGCCAGGCTAGAAAATGGGAAGGGAAAAAAAAAAAGAAAAAGACTTTCCTTCCAAATGTCTTTTTAATAAGCACGGCTAGAAGCTTTCCGTGAGTGCGGAAACTGTCCACAGGAAGCCCCTGGCTCTGAGCAGAGCCGAGAGAGGGCAATTCTTTCAGGCAGGAAAGGACTATTAAGCCACATTCTGGGTTTCCTCTGGCCTCACTCACAGTTATGGATGAAAACTGGGAGGGCCATGAACTCGGGGGCCCAATGACTCTCAGCTTATCACCGAAGCAAAGTGGATACCAAATGCGTTGGTCTCGTCTCCTCAATACCTATTAAGTACCTTCTATATGCCAGGCACTATTTTACGTGCTTTATCTCCATCAACTAACTTAGTTCTCCCAATATGATAAAATTTGTCGTTTTTGTCGCCCCCTCCTCTATTTTACAACCAGGCAAAGTGAGGCCAAGTGGGACACCGAGAGTAACCACCTAAGGCCACACAAATAATCAAGTGGCTGAGCCAGGTTTGAAAGGAACCAAGGCAGCCTGCCTGTACCCTACCTGCTATTGTGCAGTCTTGGCTATTGAATCCTAGAAACCTCCCATGAGCCAGGCGCCCTGATAAGGTGCTGGGGGTTCTGGGGGGAGGACCCTGTATAAGCAATGTATTCACAAGGGCCAAGTATTTCTAAGTAACATTGTAAAATAAAGTTAAACTAATTCAGATCTTTGAAGGGGTTTTGAATTCTTTCCAAGGGTAGGAGTGTTGAATAAATATAGTGCTTTGGAAAACCTGCCTTCCTATATGGGTGTTCATTGTACTTGATCTTTACATTTTACTGTAGGTTTGGAATTTTTTCAAAATAAAATTTAAATAATTCTTCTATTTTATTTTTTATTTTTTTAAGAATTGGCTTTAATAGACTACCTTGGGGAGGGTAAGCAAGAAACTGGGAGTGGTGATTGCCTGCAGACGGGTGCCCTGGGTGACTGAGGAACACGACTGGGGGGGATGGAAGAGCATCCCCTTGATATCCTCGGAATTTTGTGCCATGAATGTGACATTGTCTGGGTGGAAGCTTGGGAAAGAAAGCACAGAACTCCAGGTTCCCGAGTCCCCACCCCGCAGGCCGACCACTCAGAGAATGGAGGGTCTTTGGTCACCCAGCCGCAAGTGGAAAGTGGGCAGACACTCCCACCCACTCTCTGGCCTAAAAAATACAAGCTGAGGAGGAAAATCGAGAGGAGCTCATTCTCTCGGCTTTAGGTAGTGTGAACAGAGGGAAGCTTTCACCATGTGGGGCTCAAGCCTCTCGGGGAGACTGTAAGTTCTCTAAGGAGGGGCCTGGGGTCTCCCCCGGCCACCCCCAACAGCCGCAAGAATAGCGCCCAACAGATAGATGGGCTCTATGGAGTGCTCATGGAATGAATGAGCTGTGCTCACCTTCCGTCAAAGGTCACCTGGCCCAATGGTCTCCCCAGGATATGTGCGGGGACCTCTTAGAGCCTGGATGTCACACTTACCTCGAGTTACCAGTGCTTCTCAACCTTAACACATATAGAACGTGATGATACTTTTACGATGCACAAGGATAAACAGTGACCAAGTGTTCACAAGGGCCCCACTTGGCTGCTCTAGGCCTGAAGCTACCAGTCAGGGGAGTTGTCTACCCGGTCCCCACCCCTGCCAGACCCAGGCTACCCCGAGGGGCTGGCCCACGGACAACACCCTCAATCTTGGCAAGCTCTGGGTTGATAGCTACAGGGGCCGTTCATTGGCTGTCTGGAGCTAGTCACCTAAATGAGAGGGCGGGCCGAGGGGGCTGCGGAGGGGCAGCTGGGTTTCCTGGGATTCAGACTGGGTGCGAGGGTGTGTCCCGGGCTGGGGGGCGATGCGGGCCTGAGTGGTGGGCTGGGACGGGGCTGACTGCCAGCTCCGGCTGGCCCACAGCCAGGAAGTCTGACTGAACTTGGGCCAGCCCTGTTGGCCCACAGACTCTGTAAGCTGAACTGCTCCAGCACTCCTGGGCCTTTGTTTTCGCTTCCCCACCGCTCTCCCTTAGTGTTTAGGAATGTGCTTTGAAGGGTCCAGCCTGTTTCGCCTCTGCTTAGGGAAACCAAGAGCACAGGCTGGGCCGAGGCCAGATGGCTGCAGGGAGGGCACCTGTCATCACACTGCAAGCGCCCCAAGGGGCAGGTGGAACCTGGGGGGCATGGGGGCAGGGGCGCCGCTTAAGCCAGCCCCCTTTCTCTGCTGGGAGACTGTTTCCAGTGCTAAACCTTGGAGAGTCTCAGGTTTGTTTTGTTAAGGGAGGCGGTATTCCCTTAGCAGCTCCCCCAGAGAGCCTCCATTTGTCCAGGAGCTTTTGCGGGGTGAGTTACGTGCTTGTATTTGTCCAGGGCAAGAGAGAGAGCTGCAAGCAGTGCTTGAGCTAGGAGGAGTTGCCTCTTCAGTTCGCCCCTGGCTCAATTTCCCTGCCTGCCTTGGGACACGCTGGCAGGCCCTCAGATGACAGTCAAGTGAAGGGCCCTGGTCCAAAGGGCCTGGCCTCTCTTGCACCCGCCGCCCCTGGGGAGAGTGGTCTCACATCCAGGCTGCCCTCCTGTAAAGCTTGCTGGAGCACTTTGAGTGGCCGGCTTCTTTCTTCCGCAGCCCCCTCACCCACCGTCCTTCATGGCCTGTGTTACACCCTAACTCACCTGCTTGGGCCTTTGAGGGCTCCGAGCACTGTGGCCTCATAGGCCCAGCACTGTGCTTTGCCAACAGCAAGCACTTGATAAATCTATATGATAAGAATACCAGAACTCTTCAGTGACCCTGGGCACCCAGGATCGCTCTCTAACCAAAAGTCCCCTTTCTCCTCTGATTCCCAAAGCAGGGCGCTCTGGGTTCTGGCCTTTGGTCACTGATGCGTCCCCTTGAGCTGGCATTGTCACCCTCTGAACCCATTTCCTCAGCTGGACTAAATGGGGGCCCAACCAAAGCTCTGGCTGCCATACTCGGCCACACACTCTGCTTTTCCTGGCTATCGGTTTCAACCCAGGTCGGCCCGCCTTGACTCAGGTCTTAGTGGGTTCCTGGCCTTCCGCTGAGGATGCCTCTTCTGCTTTTCCATGGTCCGTTTAGCTTGACAACCCACACCTGGTCCTTAGGCTCCTGGCACGTGTGTGCCTTTCTGTCCCCACAGCCGTTTATACAGCTCCGGCCCCCACGTGTGACGGGGCCGTGGCACATGAGCAATAACTCCAGTGCCACAAGGGCACCTGAGTCATTTTTCTGCAGCGAGCGTTGTCTGTTTCAAGCCACGCAAGACCTCTCTCCTGCCTGGTGGTGACACAGGCCCTGTTTAGTTATGTGTGGGGTCTGGATTTTTTTTCCCCCTTCCTCATTTCCATTTCTCCTTGATTTCAGCATGAGTTAAATGTGCACTCAGAGGCTCTGCTGAGGATAAAGAGAATGTGATCAGTGGCATCCCTTTCCTGTCTCTGCCCAGGTAATGACTGCCTCCCTGCCTCACCCCCGAGTTTCCTCTCAGTCTTCGTATACTTAGTGCACGTTGCCCTGGACAGAGTTTAATTAGGCACCAATGCACCCAGGGGCAAGGACCCCAGGACCCGTCCTGGGTTGAGCAAATGGGGCCCAGCACCCAGTGCAGGAACCTGCAGACTGCCTCCCCCTCCCCTCCCCCCCTGGCTGGTAAGTGATGGGCTGCCAGCAGGTAGGGGAGGCTGTCCGTTATCAACTAATGATCGCCTTAGGCGCCAAGTGATGGAAAATCCAAGCGGGCTGGCGAGCTGCAGGGCGCGGCCAGGGACAATTGTATGGACCAGTTTTAACAGGGGAGGGCTTGTGGATGGCAGAAGGAGTGTTCCGTGTGTGTGTGTGTGTGTGTGTGTGTGTGTGTGTGTTTCCTGGTCTCTGTCTCTTCTCTCTCCTCCCCGCTGCCTTTCCCTCCTTCTTGCTCTCGCTTTCAGTTTTCTCTTCTGTTTCTAGCCCACGCGAGTTGAAATTAGAAAGGTCTCTGCATTCATTTATTTGTTTTTAATAAAGACAGCATTTTTAAGCGGCATATTTGCAGCAATTGAGTGCTAAACTAAACACCAAGCCGACTAAATGTGTTAGGGGGAAATGAAAAGTCAGTTTACAAGAAACATATAATTAACACGTTCTCTGACTTTCCCTAAGCCTTTGTCTGGCTGAGGACAAGACACAGGAACCATAATCAACTTTAATAAAATGAAAGATGGTATCGAGGCAAAAGGGGAACAAAAAAAGTTTAAAGTGGGAAACAGTCCTCAGGAGGGGATTCTTGAGTTAATAATAAATCTGTTTTTTTTTTTATGAATCTTTTGTTGCCTTATTTTTAGTCAACAGCCATTTTCTCCCTCTAACTACAAAGGCTCCAGAAGGTTCTAGTTTGTAGCGTACCTGTTAACAGCGCCTGAAGCTGAGACCTGGAGGGGGGAGGTGGGGAGGTGGTATAAGGAACCCGCAGGAGATGCGCAGTAGTTCCCACAGGCTGATCTACCCAGGATAATGGAAATTACTATCGCACAACCCCAGAATCTTCACGTGGCCTGACTTCCAATAAACTGTTCCCCTCCTCACCCCTTGGAGAAAGTGAAATAAGACATTAGACTTTCAATAATCTCATATGGTGATAATCAATCAAAACCCAGAGGAGAAGGCCAATTTATAGAAATTGTATCTGCTTCACTGGGCGGCTGGAAGAAGGGAGCTGATAACACTGTGCTCGCCTTTGATGTGTGAAGCCAAAATGACAAATGCCAAAAAGAAAAACAAAAACACTGCCTGTACACATGAGGTCTTTTCAAAGGGAGAGGGTGCTCTGGAGAGGCCTGTGCTGAGGCAGATCACTGAAGGGAAGCACATGAATAGGCCACATAAAAACGACTTATTTTTATTATCTTTTGGCTATTTCAAGTTGGCATTTCCATCTTTCCTGTTTGTGTTATCGCCGATGAAGTTTATTTGCTGAATTAACTTTTAATGGATCCTCTACTTTGTTCTTCAAAGTTGGATTCTGGGACTTAGGCCTTTTTAGTCAGGACCCCTCTAGCCTTTGTGACCAGCTCTCACCTCCCACCCCCATTCCAATCCTGGAGGTGAAGGGCTCAGCCTCTGTTAACTCCTTGCCTGCTGGTGTCTTTTCCCTGTAGCTACTAATCACCTCCTTTTGATCATTGCCAAGTTCTCAGGTTGGAGGAAGGAGAAAGGACCTCTTGACCATTCTGGCTGGCTTTCCACATGAGCCTGAAAATGTCGACAAATTTGAAACATCTGCCGGCCTGCTTTGGTCTGATTGCTAAAATATGCCGACCTCAAGCCCCCGCCCCCCCGCCCCTTTTAATCTGTTTCATATTCACAAATTAAGCATTTAGTCTGGGTAATAAATCAGGGCGGTTTACGAGGTTTACACGAGACAAACAAGCAAGCAGGGCACAACACAAGCCCCTGGAAGCGGCGTGCGCGGAGCTGCCAGGAGTCGGGAGCCCCACGCGCTCGAACGCCGAAAGCAGCCCCGGCGCGCCCTGACACGCCGCCAGCACCCACACTTCGGCTGGTCCCCGAGTGGGCGGAGCGGAGAGGTGCAGGGGAGCAGCCCCAGCCTGAGCCCACACCCCTCCAACCTTCCGCACGAACCCGCGGCGCCCGGCGCGCCCCAGCTCTGGGCAACTCGGCGCCCCCGCCCCGCCAGGGAGGGGCCGCTGGCATAGGCGACAGCCTCAACCGGTACACACCCTGCGGTGGGCCCATTAAGCCGAGAAGCCGAGGAAACTGGATGCCCCCTCCCCCACCTCTTCCATCCGGCTGGGCATGGCCTTAAAGATCCCAGGCCCACAGTCGCAAGCAATACGAAGGATCCTCTCCACATCCACGTGTGACCTCCACTGAGCCTGGGCGCTAGGCACCGCCCCCCACCCCATCTCTCCGCGTTGCCTCCTCCCAGGTCTCGGTCCCAGCAGCCACAAAGCTACTTTCAGATTCAGAAAGGGGCGGGGGGGGGGGGCGGAAAGGGCTCTCTTTTAGAGTGGATCAAGGCTTAAGAGAGGCACGGGGAGGGGAGCAAAGGCACAAAACAGGGCTCTGGGCCCCGCTGCAGAGACCCGCGTCCGGGCTTTAAGTGACCACCCAAACTCAGGGGGCTTCAACCTGTGTGTTTCCCGCCCTCCCCCGTGCATCAGCGAGAAGTGGACCTGGACAGGGGGTCTCAAACCAGTACCAGCCTAGGACCTTGGGAGACTCTGACCGGGAGAGCGGCTCCAGGTCACCCCGTCCGAGCCTTCGGCGCCGTGCCATGCTCAAGTTCCCTATCGATTGCCGTTCTCAACGCTATCGTGGCGGCAGAGAGAAGGAGGGCGGGAAATAGGGAAGCCGGAACCAGCAGCCCACCCTGGACCCGGGAGGGGGGTAGGCGTAAGAACAATTCCCCCATCTCGCAACACAGTACACGCAAGCATCGCCCTTCCTCCTAGCACACATTACGACTGCGAAAGCCATTACCGCCGGCGCGCGAGAGACTTTTTAAATATTTACAGCCCGCTCTCCGCACGGTAGCCTGATCCATCTTGTGGGCGCGGAGNGGCTACAGACCCCTGGCCAACCCTCCTCGCAACCCGTAATTAGAGATGACCTTTGCGAAAGGCAATTAAAATATGGTAATGTTCGATGCGCTCGCCCCTTTTCAGACAGGCAAACACACAGGTGTTGGCCTCCGGAGGCTCCACCTGGCCCGGCCAGGAGGCCTCCTCCAGCTTATGAATGAACTCTTTCTCCCGGGAAGCTTCGACTCCCCGCTACCTACGCGAGCGCGGTCTCCCCCCTCCCCCACCAGTGCTCTAGCAGCCGGGAGCTCGCCAGCGGCGGCGGGGCTTTGTCATCGGAACGCACACACAGACACGCGCACCCGGTCGCCACGGGACCGCGGCAGCCGCCGCGCCGCGTCCTTCTTCGCTGCGCTCCGCTCCCCGCCCCCTCTTTTTTAAGAGCTGCTCCAAATCCTTTCTTCTGTCTTTTATGTGTGCGGTCCTTTTAATCGAGGAGCTCGGAAAGTGTTTTAGAAGATGTGTATAAGAGACAGCCTCCGGCCTGAGAGCGCGCGGTGCGCCTCGGGGTTCGCGAGTCCGGCCCCGCGGCGCGGTCACTCTTACCCGGATCCCCCGCCGCCCTTCCCCCCTGCCGCGGCTCCCAGGGCTCTGGCACCTTGCCACCGAGTGTCATTAGGGGCTGAAACTTGACACAAGCCTTCCCGACGCAGACACCCCCGCCAGCCCCCTCCCTCCTTCGCTCCCCTCGCGGCAAGTTTACTTTCAAGGAGTTAGACGGTGTATCCGCCTCAAAGGCCGGCCGAGTGCAGGTTCCAGGGGGAGGGGCGGCCTGGGTGTCTTCACGTGCCCCACGGCCTAGAATGTTCGCAGGCCCCCGGCTAGCCCCCAGCCCGAGGCCCGCGGCCCCTCCTCTTCGCTTTGTAGCGGCTAATCCACCGAGAGTCCGAGCGATCCCCACACGCACTCCGGGCACCCCCACTCGGACCCACACGTCCGGCCACCTTTCGAGTCAGCGGCGCAGCCGTGTACTCCCAATTCTCAGAGGCTTACAGTTCTCAGAATGCCACAGACGGCGCGAGGTGGGCCGCAGGAGTGGTTCCCTTTAACTCTGCAAAGGTCTCATAAAAGTCCCCCTCCAGGAGCTGCCTAGGGCCGGGAGCCACGAGGAGCGCAGTGAGAGATACTCCGAGCTCTCCTGGGTTTGCTTCGAGGGGAGCTAAACCCAGAACCTCGGGATGTTTCAGTCCTGGAGGTCGCCAGGCTCTGGATGCGGCAGACTGAGGCGGGGGAGGGGGCGCCAGGGGTAGGCCCTCTCCGCGATCCGACGGCCGTGCCAAGTAGCCAGCGAGAAGAGGCTGGGTTGTGCCTGAGTTGAGGGAAGGCGGCCACACACGTGCGCAAAGAGCGAGGCACCGTAAGAGCTGAGACGCACTCGGAAAGGCAGAGCGCGCTCGGCCGACCCAGGAGACTGGCGAGGGCAGGCGAGAAGCTGGCAGCGAGACAAAGCGGGAGGAGGGAGCCAGGGAGGCTCAGCCGCAGACCCGGAAACGCAGGCAGCAGCAGACGCCCGAGCCCCGACGCGGAGGCGTGCGCAGCCAGGCCCTGCCTGGCATCCCTCGGTTTGCGAGCCCGGGGACGCTGACGCGGACTCTCGGCGGGGCCTTCTGCCAGACCTGCTCTCTGTTGGGCCTGGGCTGGCTCAGCGAATCAACTCGGGCCTTCCCAGCAGATGGTGGGGCCCACGCCGTGGCCGAGGGCTTAACTGATAGGGACCCCTCTGGTCCCCGCCCCTCCCTGAGCCCCAGGACAAAGATGTGGATTTGAGGAGGTCAGCACTTCCTCCAGGCAAGAGTACAGCCCTCTAGTGTCCACCCTGGGGGCCACTGGCAACTGTTTATCTGACTTGGAGGTGCTGGGAGGCCACCACCCTCGGCTGAATTGACATTCCAGCTTGCCCATCTCAAGACCCCTACGGCAAAGCCCATGCCCCGACTTTCCAACTGGGAATCGAGTGGACTTCCCACAAGGAGGAACAGTGTCATGTGAGAGGAGCCCCTCAGCCTCAAGTTTTCTGCGGCTCCCTTCCACTGCCTGCACAATGGACCCAGCATGCCACTCCTACTGGGCCAGGAGAGCCTCTTACTGATCTCCCCTCCACCTCCGAGCTCATCTCTCCAACCTCGAATGAAGCTGAGCGCTTTCTCCAAGCTGTTGGCTCTGCAGCACACTGGCTGTACACACGTACACACACACATACACACCACGAGTTGTTCTCGCCGTTCCTGGGGGCCTCCCTTCTCATCTCCCTGCTGGGCGTCCTCGAAACCTGACTGCTCAGCCTGAGTGCAGAGCCCTGGCAGAGTAGGGAGCCTGGAAGACCAAGGGGAGGCAGCCAAGGGAGAGAAGGAGAGGGCCCTGCGTGTCTGAGAGAAAAGAAGCCAGCCTGCAGCCACAGCCTGGAGGAGAGGGGGAGTATAAAGGGAAAGCCAACACTAATCCCTCAGCCTACCTACGTGGGGCCTGACAGTTTACAAAAGCCTTTTCCCTGAATATTATCTCATTCGCACTGGGCTATAAGGGAGGGAGGGCAGATAGTGTTACCCCCATTGACAGAGGAGAGAGGTGATGCCCACAGAGGTTAAGATAGGTCTGTACCAAGGTTGCAGAGCTAAGAGTGGTGGAGGAGCCCCCAGGCCCGGGGTTTCCTGCTCCCAAGTTCACTTCACTGTTCAATAGCTCTGTGTGTGTGAGTCTGGGTGACTATCTGTGTGGAGGGGAAGGGGGGGGTGGCTGGACAGGAATGAACAGTCCAGTGAGGGGAGTCCAGGAAGGAAGGACATAGCCTCATACCTCTTCCTCTACTCAGGTCTCACCCAGCAGCCTCCTGCTGTTTCCGTAGCAGCCTGTGAGCCGGCCTCCAATGTGCCTGCCCAGGGGTGAACTGTCTGTGGCTCCAGCAGTGGCTATTCCAGAGGGCTTATATCTTTGGGAGGCCCCGCTCTGCTTGTCTGCTCAGCTCTCCTCTCTGCCTGTCATCCCCACCCCCAGCCTCGGCTGCAGGATGCCTTGCGTCCAACTGTGGTTTCCGGGCAATAAAACAACTATTAAAGTCTCAGGCACGGCTGGTGATTTGCATCACATCCTCTCGTGCATGGATTCAATATTTAATACACAATATTGAATACGGATATTAAAAATCAATAGCTGAGGACCCCTGGGGAGGCGGCACAGTGCGATCCTGCTTCGGGAACACAACCAGCTCCTCTAAAAACAGGAACGACAAGTTCAGCCAAGCTGAGCCCAGCGCCAGGGGAAGTGAGGAGCAGTGGATGCCTCGCAGCTTCCTGATCTACTTAACTGCATCATTCCTAGGTCAGGCTAGAGGGAGGCCAAAGGAACTATGTGCCCTCAGGCTTTACTAGCTGGCGAGTGGGGTGGGGTAGAATTTGTTACCAAGCAAGCTACCAGGTGGATGGAGATGCCCCTTTTGTTGCCATTTGCACTTTGGTTTGGTTTGGTGCAGGCAAGCGCTCAACACTTCCCACCATGATGGCTCCTTCCCACCGCCCATAGGCCCCACAGGGAGCTTCTGGCATAAGCTTTCAGGAAGATGGACCAGAGGATGTCAATGGCTCAGAATATTCTTTGTACAGTAAAAGAAATGTTAATTAGGCTCGGAGTCACAGGGTCTTCTGAGGCACCACCAGTCTTCAAGACAGAAACCCTCAATCACGTGACCTGCCAAAGGGCCTGGTGATGGCCGGCTGGTGACAGGACGATGACGAGAAGGAGGCAAGACACTAACGCGCTCCTGATCCAGAACAAGAATCCGGTTTGCCTGTTAGATAGCCAGGAGAAGAGGGAGCTCCCCGGGACGCATAATTATCTTTTCAGGCCTGAAGAGGAACATAAATTACTCTCTTCTTTATCAAAACACAGAAATACACTTTCTCCTACATAGCAACAAGGTTCTTGCACACTGGTAGGGAAGGGGTGAAAAAGAATAAACATTTTTGAGAGAAGATTCCTTTTTTATCCAGTACAGAAAGAGAAGAGAAACTAACATTGGGAGACACACTTAGCTTATCTGATTGGAAGAGCCTGGACGTTTTTCGATGCCAAAGAACTAGGTGAACTTGACCCACTGAAGTGCCATCCTAGATACCAACTTACCACATCAGTTTTATAGATTCCCTTTTTATTAGAGCTTAAATCAATATGGATGGAGTTGGAAACCTTGCTCTGGTTATAAATAGAAAGGACGCCTCAGGAAAACCCCCAAAGTGGCAATTTGGGTAAAAGTGAGAAGGGAAGGAAAGAGGTGTTAGAAAATGACAGTTAATGAGCCAGTGGCCTTGCCTCTTTGTTCCCTAACAGTTGTCAGAGAAACCATCAAAGGGAGGGAACAGGGGCCCTTCTCAGAACCATCACAGGAAAAGCTGACTCGCTTTCTGGCTGCTGCAGATCCCCTCGGTGGTGGCTCACAGACCGGCCCCCTGGGAGTTTGCCTGTGTATATTTATGCATTTCCGGGCTGGGGGTGCACGCACTTTTTACAATGTCAGGCCTGGGCCTGTGAAACCCACTAGCAAAAGTTCTATACAAAGGAAAAGATGTTCTAAGGCAGATGTTGTATATGGAACAACTGCTCCAGCCTAGTCAGCAACATCTTCTTGGTTCCTTCAGCACTACCAAACTCCCTCATTTCTTCCCACCTTGGCCATTGGCCAGGCTCTGGGCTTCCTCTAGACCCACACAGACCTGACAGTTTGCAGACCCCACCGTGCGCACAGGGCAGGGACATATGACCAGGGTATAAGCCAGCTGGCCAAGGGGGAAAGGAGGCTCAGCTCCCGTGGGGGGAGGACCCAAGGACCCAGGATACAAGCTCAGAACCCACTGAGGATGACACCTCTCCCTTGGACCCACCTGGTACTCCAAATCAAGACAAAAAATGGTGGCCTTGTCCCATATTGGTGGGCTACGCCTAAAGGTGGAGGCAGCCTCTGTGGCATGAAGAACCTACACATTGGGTCCCAAACTTGGAAAGGGTTTGGAGGCAGGAGAAGGGTATCTTCAGGCCTCCCACCTCTCCACCCTTCTGAACATTTTCCTGGAACCAACTGAAGCTGCTAGTGGAGTTGTTCCTGAAGCTCCTCGGGAACTGTCGCTACCTCCTGGTGCACGACTGCAAGGAGAATGGCTTTCTGTCACAGAATCCCTTGGAGAGTATTTGCATTCATCAAAACAAGGGGCCTCAGATTCAGGGGCAAAGCCTCACAGTTCCGATACTGACTCTGCTTTCCCTCCCGCACCTCTCAGAAACACACCCCCAAACTACTGGGGTGTACACCGAGCTTGAGGCCAGGGTCAGCGGAGGCACGGCCGCCACCACCAACAAGTTGCCGGCCAAGATAACAGCTGCGGGAGGGGGAGGGGAGCCGCAAGCAGCCACGACCGAACCGTTGCGATCTAGAAAATTCAACAAGAGGCCGCCGCCAGCGCGGCGGCGGCGGCGGCGGCTCCAATTAGCTGAGCCAACTGGGAAGGCAGAGAGTGAGGCGGCGGCCCCGCCGATCGTGCCCGGGGCGACCAGGCGGGCGGGGGCGCGGGGCCTCGGAGCTGCCCGGGCGGCTCTCGCCCGGCCCCTCCCGCGGGCTCTCGGAGCGCGCCTGGTGTTTACACACTGTCCTTCCGACACGGGATCAAGTTTCAGGCCGCGCTGGAGGCGCCGGGGGCCGGCCACAGGCCCGGGAGAGGGGAAGAACTGGAACGGGATCGAAGGCAGCGCTGCGCGGACCAGAAGGCCCGGCGCGCGTGGGCACAGCTAGTGCCGCGATCCCCTCGGGGGTGGGGCGAAGGGAAGTCTGGCGGGCAGGGTGGACAGGGACAGGTGGGACTGCGGAGAGCTATCCGGAGGGAGAACCATCTCCCAGTCGCTAGAGTGGTGTGGTTTGCTCACTCTGGCCGGAGAACTAAGCCCCGGCGAGGGGCGGGGAGGACTGCCCAGAAGCCGGGCGCCAAGAACGCTCTGAGCGCCCCTCGTTGAGCTCTCCGCTCTTTCCCCCCAGTACCTTTGATACACTACCAGATGGATTCAGACCACTGTGGGGCAGGAAAGGGGCTAGAAGAGGAACGCGCTCGCGGAGACCTCAAGCCTCCCCGCGTGCTCTGGCCCCGGGGCTGTCGAGGCCTCGGGCCGAGTGCCGGAGGGCTCGCCGCTCCGCGTCTTCTCTGAGCTGGCAGCGCGCGGGTGCCCCATGCTGTCAGGAGGCGGCGGGTATGCTTCCAGCAGCAGGCACGCTGTAAACAGCTGCGTGCGCGCCCTCCCCGCCCGGGCTGGGAACCTCACCCAAACACCATGTCGCCTTCTCTCGGGCTCCCGGCAGAGGCTGGGGGTGAGGGGGTGGGGAGGAGGCGCAGGGGGTGAAGCTTTTGTAGTCTAGCCGGGAGAACCCGGGCCCCCACCCCACCCCCAGGCCAGCGGGGCCCGGGAGCAAGCGTTCTGAACCTGCAGGGGTGCGGGGTGCTGCGGGGAGGGGAAGGAGTCAGCGCCTGCCCCCTCCCCACTGAATGTCTGCTTTGTTCCGGAAAACAAGGGAAGCATTAGGCTGCTGCCCCCGGGGAAACACAAAACTTCTTTTTGAATCTCGGGAAGGGCGGTTGACTGCGCTACGGGGCTCCCGAGACAGACCGAGGAGGGGAAAAGCTGAGAGGGCGGGTGGAGACAGGGAGACTCCGGAGGGAAGACGACGGACAAGTGTGGGGCGGGGAAGACAGCCGCTCAGGGTGACCGGGCGGGAGACCCGGGAACCCGTCTCGGCGTGAACGTGCCGCCCGAGTTCCAGCGAGCAGCCGGCCCGGCCAAGTGGCGCCGGCCCAGCCGGCGGCCGTGCCAGCTTCCTGCCCTGCCCAGGACCGCGGAGCAGTCGGGGACGCCGCCGCAGGCTGGCCCGGAATCGCAGGACAGCGGGGTGGGGGCCGCAAAGCTCCCAGTAAACCCCAACCAGAACTTTGTGCATCATATTTGCCCCTCATCCCCAGGGTGGGCCCGGATCCCAGACCTGGGGGGCGTCGGCTGTGGGCTTACAGTCTTGGAGAAAGGAGGGGGCAAAGGCCCAGGGAGCTCCCCCGCGCGGGAGGTGGGAGACTGTCTGAGGTGTCTTTGGTCTCATTTGATGACCGCTAATCGGATCGACTCCCAGGCCCGCTGTGCCGTTGCGAGGGGGCGGGTCACTTCTGCCCTGGCCGGTGCGTGCGGGCGAGAGGACAGAGTGAAAGCAGACCTGGAGCTCTCGCTCTCCAGCTCCGGATCTTCTCCTGACCGCCACTCCTCACTTCGCCCTTCCAGCACCTAAGGAAGGGGAGGGCACCCAGGCTCTGCCCCACCCTCCGCGGGGCGCTCCCCTCCGCCTCGGAAGCTCAGAACTAGAGCGAGGGTTTTCCCCCTTTCCCCTGGGCTCGCAGGGTTTCCAACTTCCTCTAAACCGCCCTCTCCGCTCCGAAAAGCCCCGAGGAGAGGAGCCGAAAGGAAGCACGCCGCTGGTCTGCGAAATGAAGACCATGTGTGAGGACGGCGGCATCAGAGTGGAGCCGCAGCGGAGTTGGGGGGGGTGGCGAAGCCCCCGCGCGGCCGGAGGCTCGGGACAGCAGCAGCCAGCGCCTCTGCTCGGCGTTGGGGACGCGGAGCCGCAGTGAAGAACAGCGGAGAGGCTGGGCTGGCCTCGTGGCGGGCAGCAAGGAGGGGGTGCGGGGACTGCCGCGCCGTGGGGGGCTGGGGGGCGGGGACGCAGCCCAGGCTTCCTGGGCCGCAGCTGCGACCGAGGGCGCAAGAGCAGATCGTGCTCGGCGGCGGCGGCGGCGGCGGCGGCGGCGGCTCGGGCCCGCCGCGCTCGCAGCTGAGAATCAACAAAGGGAGGCGGCGGGCGGGCGGGGGAGGGGCGCCGCAGAGCGCTCGCTGGCTGCTGTGGAATAATAAAAAATAATTAATAATGATAATAAGAGAAAAATCCCCGGGCTTTCATGGCTCTGGGTTTCCGTGTGGCTGCCACGGGAAGCGCGCTGTCCTTGAGGCGGCCTCTCTCGCCTGGTCTGCCCGCCCCTCCCCCTCCCTCGCCCCCTCCCCTCCCCAGGAACCGGGAAGAGAAAGGTCTGCAGCTGACAAATATTATCCATTCTCCCCATCGATCGCGGAGTGTACAGATGTGAGCGCTTGATGTGCCCGCGGAGCGGCGGATCCTCCCTGCTCGCTCGCTCTCGCCCAGGCTCCGCTCGCCGCCCCCCTCCTCCCCCTTTGTTCTCCTCCCCTTTCCCTCTCTTTAAATAGATTTCAGGGCGCTGCCTGTTGGAGAGCAGCTGGCGATCTCTCCCGAGAGAGGCAGCGAGCGCAGCCCGAGGTGCCCTGTCACCAGTCTCCCCTCCCCCACCTCGCCTTCCCAGTGAGGTCCCACCCCCACCCCACCTTTCTCCAGTTTCCGAAAGAGAAAACACCGGGAACACCCACGTCCACTGCACCGCGAGCCTCTCGGAGCCTTTGGACCCCTCGCGCTGTCCCCGTGCTGGTGTCCGTGTGAGGAGGAGGGAGGGGGCGCAGGGAGGGGGACCCAGGGACGTGCCGGAAGAGCCGAGGGTCGGGATCTTTCTCCGGCAGCAGCAGGCACGCAGCCCCGGTCACGCTGAGAGGGGACAGTTTACCCATTAGGGAAAGTCGGCGGAGGCGGCTCTTTTATTCCTCTTTTGCAGATGGCAGATTAAGCCAGCAGCGTTCGGCCTCAAAGGGGCCGGCCGCTCGGCTAAGGGTTAACCCGTCGGCCGGTAATCGCAGGCGCACACACACACACACACACACACACGAGCGGGCGCGCGCGACGCGCCCTCCCCGCCCGCCCGAGCGCCCGCCACAGCCCGCAGTGCGCCCGGGGCTGGGGTGGGGGGGTGGAACTCGGGGGGAGGGGCGGGGCGGGCTTAACCAGGCCGCTCGACTGAGCCGAGGCCACCTCGCCGTCTGTCACTTAAATGATTGTCCTCCGCTCCGCTCGGTGCGGTCAGTACGGGCTGTTAACAGGCAGTTGCAATCAGTTTCCGAAAGGTCAGCCAAGGTCCTCCGGCTCTCGCAGACGGAAGGCATTACGAAACCGCTTTTGTATCTGCAGGCACTTTAGAAAAAGACGCGAGGAGGGGCGCACCGCAGCGCCGCGGTGCTGCGAGCCCCGGGAGAGGGGCGGGGGCCGTAGGGCGGGGGAGCTCGCCCACCCCCGCCCCCAGCCGCTGCCTGGACTCGGCGGCGGGGAAACCACACCGCGAGTGACCCAGGCCCTCCCGGCTTCGATGGGGAAGCAGGAAGGAAAGGGGGGGGGGAATCAAGCGGCAAGGCAAGGAGGAACGGGAGGAAGTGGGAGAGGCGTCCTGGCTCCCCTCCTCTCCTGCCTTCGGCCCACCCCAGGACCCAGACCCGGGCGGGCGGCCCTGGGTGCCTCAAGACCCCGCTCGGACTCTCAGGCTCTCCTGTCTCTGGGAAGTGGGGCGGGGAGGGGTGGGGTGCTCGGGGAAAAAGACCCTCGCAGAGCAAGCGAGTCCCTGCGCGGTGTCTGAAGAAGCTGCTGCCGCCGCCGCTAGAAGTCGTCCATCAGCAACCAGTCCAACCTGCCAGTGATAATGTGCGATCAACACCAAATCACCCCCGCCAGGCGCGATCCATCATCGCTGCGCGCTGCGGGCCCGTGTGAGGCTGGCTCGGGGCTTGGGGTGGGGGGTGCGGAGCAGGAGGCTATCGCCCAGCACATTGAGACTCTCGGAGCACCTAGTTGCCCCTTCGGGAGGCCTGCATCCCGGCGTTCATAACTCTCCAAGTTCCCCAACCGCAAAGCTCAGACCCGGTGGCACCGAGTTCCCAGCACAGGTCACTTAAGAGCCCTCACGCCTTACTATCCAGGTCACACCCTCCCTTCCTCGGAGCTGCCCTGCCCGTCCCCTCCCCCTCCTTCGAGAAAGCCTGGCTGGCGGGAAATTAATATTTAATATCGTGAAATTGATTAAAGGGCTGGAAGCCGGCGATGGGGGTGGGGGGAAGGGTAGGGGCGTAATTAAAGATCTGAGAGTCGTGGCCGTTCCTCGTCTGCTCTAGCCGCACGCAGCCTTTGTGAGGTCGAGGCGGAACTGCGCTAGGCTGAGCCCGGCGGCGTCGGGGCGGTGGCCGGTGCTGCCCAGGATCTGGCCGGCGCCCGAGGGTTGAAGGCAGGGGGCGGGCTGTCCGGAGGTGGCCAGTTAATCTTAGCGCACCTGAGGCTGTGCGTACAGCCGCGCTTCCCATGCCTGCTTGTACCGTGGGGTCCTCTCGGCCGCAGGAACCTGAGGGTTGGGTGTTGGAGCTCTTCGCTGCCAGTTCAGCGCCGAAGCGCCTTCCCCGCCCGGGGGGCCCAGGAGGGTTCATCTCCACTTCGATTCCAGGGTCCCCAGCGCTGCCTCACACCTCGGGCCCCACTCCGAAGCCCCGGCCCCAACCTTTGATCGGGGTCTTCTGGGCCTCCCACGCCAGCCTTTCGGAAGCCATGAGCCAGATACAGCCAGTTCTGTAACTGGGGGGGTCCTGAGGCCGAGGCTGCCCGGAGCCCACGCCGGTTCTCTCCCGTCCAGGCCCCACCCCGGGCCGCTCACAGTCAGCTGCACTGCAGATGGGGCCTGCCGCTCGAGGCGGCGGTCTCCAGGGAGCCGTCACAGAACCAGCTCCGCCGGCCGCCTGTCGTACCGTTTATGGTTACTGCGCCTCCCGGGAGGGGCACGGGGGCTGGACAAGGCTGGAGGTGGGTGCCCCCGGGCCACCCGAGCTGGCGCTACTAGAGGAATTCGGTGGGCGCCAAGGTCAGCGGTAACCCTTCCTTCGGCGCGGGTTACCGTGTAGAAATCGGATGGATTTGGCTCCGTAGTAGGATGACCCCCAGCTCCTGCAGGCCTGGCTCCAGAGGGCCGCTTTGAACTTTTTCTTGTACACGTTTTATTTTTTTGGTCAAGCGGCCTGTCTGAAAAGTACCAAGTGTGCAGAGGGGAGAAAGCACAAACACTACAAGCAGCGTCTTTGGCCCTAATCAGCTGGGGGCCAGGAGGGCCGGCCAGGCTCCAGGCCAGCTAGAAGGAAGGTCAGGACCAAGGAGGATTAGGCCCAGTCTTGGGTTTATTGCTGTACTTGAACAAAGCACCGAGGGCTGCCTAAACTGGAGCGCGAGAGAGGTAATTAATAGAGGGGCTGCAGAAGTAAAGAAAGGCTGGTGTGGCGGCTGCCTGGGTGGGTGGAGGAAGTGTTCTCCATGAGAATAACCAGTCGGTGCAAACGTTATGCAGAACGACTTGACTTTACCAAAACAAAACAAAAAAGTTCACTTTCAGCTTCTCACGCTGAGCTGATAAGCTACATGCAAACCTGGGATGGAATCTTGAACCAGTGGGAGGTGTCAGGCTGCAATTTACAAAGGGCAGGGGGAAGGGAAGCTTTTCCGGGTACCTCTCTGTTTCTACCATTGTGATTCTACTGGCATCAGCTACTCCCTCGGGTGGCCCTTCTGACCTCCCAACCTGAGCCTGAGGCGAGATCACTCAGAAGGCATCGCATTCATCAATGCCATTTCTGGTAAATTGGACCTCAGATTCTGGAGTGTCCTAGAAGGCAGGCAGCTTACACAGTGCGCATACCGATGTCAGGGCAAATGTGATGGGCTGCTCACATTCTGTAGCCTCTACTGGATATTACGGATTTCCCAACGAGATGTACCCCATTTTCCAAGACATTCTTGATTTCAAGAGCTCTGGGCCCGTATATTAATTGGGCGCGATCCTCGACTTGCGGTCCTGGGTATTGTGTCACTGTACACCAAACGTGTGCACCAATCGTGTCCCACGCCTTAGCGGCCGAGCTGCCAGGGTGGAAGGAAATGGCTTGGGGTTGAGGTCTGCATCCAGTGGTACCCACTGGTCCGCTGTCCACTGTGTCTAGTCCG
>SJYO01019115.1:0-10000 GCA_006410555.1 Capra ibex | reverse complement strand
AAGAGATAGGTAAGTAGACAGTTATCTGTAGATCAAACGAAGGTACAGGATCGGTAATATTTATCACCACGACACTTATAACCCAATACCCACAGAGAAAGTTAATACCAAAAGAGTCCCATATATATATCGGGTCATCATCCCAACAACCGAGTATACCATCAAAATGAAGACCAAAATATTCCTTGGAAAGAGGAATTTTACTATCCTTCCGGATAAAAACACGGACTAAGGAAGTAGAAAATTAGAAAGACTATAAAATCCCTTTTGAAAATGTCAGTATGATTTGTCTCTAATTCTGACACTTAGAGAATTAAGAATGTCTACCACTCTTTAAAGTTTTACGATTCCAGAACTAAAACAAAATTGTCAAGAAAGGAGTTAAATAATAAGAGAAGAGTGTATAATAGTATTTATCTTTTTTCTTAAGTTCTCAGTGAAAATTGGGAAATGAACCTTCAGAGGGATTCATATTTGGTCCAAAATTCATAAAAGAACTTGTATTGAGGTCCTATATTAAAACGATGAAAAAAAAAATAGTGAAACATTGTTCTTAGAAGGAGGAAGACAGAGATTATTGTACTAGGAGTTAAAGAAGACTTGAGAGTGACGTCGTATGAATTTCAAATCTTTTACCTAATGGTGTTGAGTTTTGTGTCTATAGGGTCAATGACAGTCCTCAGACCTTACTGAATCGACACACGACATAAGTTCCAAATATTCCGTCGTGAGGTCCACAACTGACTCGACATAAAAGTAGATCTCAAAGTTGATATTATCGACGAGAATCGAATATGTATAACTGTCTTAATTAAAAGAACACTAAAATCCTGACAAGTGTCAAGGACCGATGTAATAGAAAAGGTATCCGGAAGGAAGTTGTACTATAGAATGAAGACATTCTGTCGTTCTCCCTTTTAATAAAGATTTCTTCCCGACTCAGAGAGAATTCCGGAAAACAAACTAATTCAACTCGGATAGGTCCTATTAAAAGGAAAACCAATTTCGTTTTAGTTAACTAAACCCAGGAATTAAAATAAACTTTTAAAGAAGTAGAGACGATGTAAGATAACAAATCGTCGTTTCCCTCCAGTAATCCATCCGGAACTTAGTACCTCGATGTGAGTAAACGCACGGTTCACCATTCATATACTCTTCAGGAGTCAGGTCATAAACTGTATTTATCTACCCCTTTGTCACCTTTGTCACAGTCTAAATTAAAACCCCCCGAGGTTTTAGTGACATCTACTACTAACGTCGGTACTTTAATTTTCTGTGAATGAGGAACCTTCTTTTCAATACTGGTTGGATCTACCATATAAGTTTTCGTCTCTGTAATGAAACGGCTGATTCCAGACAGATCAGTTCCGATACCAAAAAGGACACCAGTACATACCTACACTCTCAACTTGACTCTTCTTCGGACTCACGGCTTCTTAACTACGAAAACTTCACACCACAACTTCTTCTGAGAACTCTCAGGGAACCTGAAGTTCCTCTAGGTTGGTCAGGTAAGACTTCCTCTAGTTAGGACCCTAAAGAAACCTTCCTTACTACGATTTCGACTTTGAGGTCATGAAACCGGTGGAGTACGTTTCTCAACTGAGTAACCTTTTCTGAGACTACGACCCTCCCTAACCCCCGTCCTCCTCTTCCCCTGCTGTCTCCTACTCTACCGACCTACCGTGGTGACTGAACTACCTGCACTCAGACTCACTTGAGGCCCTCAACCACTACCTGTCCCTCCGGACCGCACGACGCTAAGTACCCCAGTGTTTCTCAGNACCCTAACCTTACTTTTGACTGGTAAAGGTCAGGACACCGGTGACGACTCAAAAGGTTTAATCGACCGTATAACTCACGTCGTGAAAGTGTCGTAGTAGAAAATCCCAACAAAGGTAACGACGGGACATTGATCCAAGTAGTTATGACAGAAAGATCTAAGGTATATATACACAATTATATGGTATAAACAAAAATAGAAAGAATGAATGAATTGAGACATATTATCCGAGATTCAAGTAGGTGGAGAAATCTTGACCGAGTTTACGTAAGGAAAATTACCGACCCATTATAAGGTAACATATAAATGTGGTGTCGAAGAGATAGGTAAGTAGACAGTTATCTGTAGATCAAACGAAGGTACAGGATCGGTAATATTTATCACCACGACACTTATAACCCAATACCCACAGAGAAAGTTAATACCAAAAGAGTCCCATATATATATCGGGTCATCATCCCAACAACCGAGTATACCATCAAAATGAAGACCAAAATATTCCTTGGAAAGAGGAATTTTACTATCCTTCCGGATAAAAACACGGACTAAGGAAGTAGAAAATTAGAAAGACTATAAAATCCCTTTTGAAAATGTCAGTATGATTTGTCTCTAATTCTGACACTTAGAGAATTAAGAATGTCTACCACTCTTTAAAGTTTTACGATTCCAGAACTAAAACAAAATTGTCAAGAAAGGAGTTAAATAATAAGAGAAGAGTGTATAATAGTATTTATCTTTTTTCTTAAGTTCTCAGTGAAAATTGGGAAATGAACCTTCAGAGGGATTCATATTTGGTCCAAAATTCATAAAAGAACTTGTATTGAGGTCCTATATTAAAACGATGAAAAAAAAAATAGTGAAACATTGTTCTTAGAAGGAGGAAGACAGAGATTATTGTACTAGGAGTTAAAGAAGACTTGAGAGTGACGTCGTATGAATTTCAAATCTTTTACCTAATGGTGTTGAGTTTTGTGTCTATAGGGTCAATGACAGTCCTCAGACCTTACTGAATCGACACACGACATAAGTTCCAAATATTCCGTCGTGAGGTCCACAACTGACTCGACATAAAAGTAGATCTCAAAGTTGATATTATCGACGAGAATCGAATATGTATAACTGTCTTAATTAAAAGAACACTAAAATCCTGACAAGTGTCAAGGACCGGTGTAATAGAAAAGGTATCCGGAAGGAAGTTGTACCGTCGAATGAAGACATTCAGTCGTCCTGCCTTTTAATAGAGATTTCTTCCCGACTCAGAGAGAAATTCCAGAAAACGGACTAATTCAACTCGGATAGGTCCTATTAGAAGGAAAACCAATTTCGTTTTAGTTAACCATACCCAGGAATTAAAATAAACTTTTAAAGAAGTAGAGACGATGTAAGATAACAAATCGTCGTTTCCCTCCAGTAATCCATCCGGAACTTAGTACCTCGATGTGAATAAACGCACGGTGCAACATTCATATGTACTTCAGGAGTCAGGTCATAAACTGTATTTATCTACTCATTTGTCACCTTTCTCACAGTCTGAAGTAAAAACCCCCGAGGTTTTAGTGACGTCTACCACTAACGTCGGTACTTTAATTTTCTACGAATGAGGAACCTTCCTTTCAATACTGGTTGGATCTATCGTATAACTTTTCGTCTCTGTAATGAAACGGATGTTTCTAGGCAGATCAGTTCTGATACCATAAAGGTCACCAGTACATACCTACACTCACAACCTGACACTTCTTTCGACTCAGGACTTCTTAACTACGAAAACTTGACACCACAACCTCTTCTGAGAACTCTCAGGGAACCTGACGTCCCTCTAAGTTGGTCAGGTAAGATCTCCTCTAGTCGGGACCCACAAGAAACCTTCCTTACTACGAATTCGACTTTGAGGTCATGAGACCGGTGGAGTACGCTTCTCAACTGAGTAACCTTTTCAGAGACTACGACCCTCCCTAACCCCCGTCCTCCTTTTCCCCTGTTGTCTCCAACTCTACCAACCAACCGTAGTGGCTGAGCTACCTGTACTCAAACACACTTGAGGCCCTCAACCACTACCTGTCCCTCCGGACCGCACGACGCTAAGTACCTCAGCGTTTCTCAGCCTGTGTTGACTCGTTGACTTGACTTGAATTCTCCAGTTATTTACAATTGTGGAGGACAGAAAACTAAAAGGATTTCAGAGACAACCTTGGTGTCAGAGCCACGGGTCTCCCTACACCCTGAGTCACTCCATTTAGGGTGACTACCCTCCGCCTAGACTTCCTCAAACGATGGTGGATCGGTTTCCTCTTAGTCTAAGAGAATGAATATTCTCGTACGAAGTGTCATATCCTTTTAGACCTCTCCCCTTGACAATCACCTCTGAACTTCTGGATTTGGCCTCTTGAACCTTCCTTATGTATATGTCTAGTCCAAGGTCCCTTAAAAAGTTACGTAGTCCCATCTCATCTCTTTCCTTAATTCTCACTTCGTACCGGGTCCCTCACATATGGTAGGTTTGTTATTCTACCGACAATATACTTCTATGTATATTGGAACTTCTATAGGAAAATCAACTGGTTTCCCTGAACCTCAAATCCAGTAAATCCTAATATTGACTCGATAAGACATGTACCTTAAGTAAACCACCGATTTCGATAAGGTCCGTCATATCCGTTTAAAATTCTCTGCTATAAGTCAATTCTAACCGTATACTTGATTTTATTGGACTTTTCACCGTTCACACAGTCCCTTTTGTAGTGCTTTTCTCTGTTTCCGACAAACTTACCCTACTCATTTAAAGTTCCTGATCTCGTAGGATACACTGGTTCTTACCTTTACATCCTTTTTCTCTTCGAGGGGTTCCATCTTCGTCCAAGGTCAGAGGTCCTCTGGTACTTCTGACTTTCATCTTACAGTCTGTGTGTGGTGAGGTCCCTCTTATTTATATCCCGAATTACTATTATACAGTTGAGCTTATTTCTATCCCTTCGAATGTATACAACCTCTTACTTTCCTTTCTAGTTCTGAATTCCCAGATTTAATTCCGGTTCCAAAAAACAAGTAAACTAAAAATGAAAATGATCTTTGATGTATGGTGTTGACGTCAGTCCTTGCTACTAGGACATCCAAAAGAAAGTCTTCACCGAAAGGTAGAGGACTTCAAAGACGGTACTCTATTATCCTTTATAATCCTTCATCAGTAAACCTTTAAAGGTTAAAGGTTAATCCTTTATTATCCTTTATCGTCATACTTATAATGACGTTGTACCTTTCATTAAAAGTTTTAAAACCATATCTGACTTTCAATTACCTCTACCGACAACAGAAAAGACGATTACAAAATCGTTAAGACAATAAAAGAACAACAGAGTTTTACCCCTCTACGAAAGGAAATCCTCTACAACCTCTGACATTGGGTTTCTTCCGGAGAAGTCACAAGCTTTAGGGTATCAGTAACTGGAGGTATATCCAATGCTTCCTTGTTTTTTGCATCTTGTCATCGACATCGACGAAAAAGGAAGATTCTGAAATTCTGATTCGGATGACTGGATCTTAAGAGTTTCGACAGTCAAGCTCTCGTGTCTGTTTCTGTGTATCCATCCTCCCATCTGAAGAGTTACTAACAGAGGTGACCTACCAGACCAAGTCTAAACCTGTCTATAACAACACTGTGACCTTTCGACCCCTCAGACAGACAGGACAATTTGACAATCCGAGGATAGTAAGAAGTAACACGTACTCATTGACACGACTCTCAACCCATCCTCAACTACACAGTCTTCTGTAAAAAGTTCTAATGGAAGGGACTTCCCTTGACCGTGTGATACCTATATAGGGGTGTAATCCTCTACTAGACGGACACTAAACTTTCTTAACCAAATAAGGGGTTACCTGTGTTGGAAACTAGTGGTTCGTCGTACCATTTTCATTCTAAAATATGACTGATGTCTTTCACATTACACCTTTAGTTAGGTACATAAATTAAGAACGATTTCTGACTTAGAAACCATAGATGACATTGGATTGTTTTACTAGAGACGACTTCTACTTACGTCTCCGGAAATGATCCACATACATCCAGGTCTTGTGTGATCATAAAAGGAGTTCTTATTTAGTCAAAATATCAATTCAACATATGGTCCTAGGGAAGAAAGGTGGAGGTTGATCTCACAGACCCTTCTTTAGGAGACTTCAGTGTATTTTTAGTGTAAACAGTCAAGGTCGTTCCTAGATCATTATCATTATCAGTATCTTGATATCGTAACACCTTCTAGGACAAAACAGAAAGTGACTGAATAAGAGATTCTTTTTATGTATATTTTATCATATAAACTCGTGAACACATATTCCGTGAACAAAATTATCAAATGTTACAGTTACTCAGTAAGAAACATCGAAACACACGGAGTCTCGACTATGGCTACAACACAGTTACTTTCTCTTCATCTCCATACACACCATCCTTCTTCCTACTCCTATTCTTTTCTAAGAAAATGAAGAACAGACGAAACGAAAACGGTAGTCACTTCCTGAAAACCCGATCTCCATCTAATAAATGGGTAAGAAACATCACGCCCTTCCTAAAATAGTTGCCAAAGAGATGGAACGAATAGTATACTTTTACTTCACTTTACAATCAGAGAATCAAAACAGGGTGCGAATCACTGTCTCTTCCGTTACCGTGGGATGAGGTCATGAGAACGGACCTTTTAGGGTACCAGCCTCCTCGGACCATCCGACGTCAGGTACCCCAGCGATCCTCAGCCTGTACTGAACTCACTGAAGTGAAAGTGAAAAGTGAAAGTACGTGACCTCTTCCTTTACCGTTGGGTGAGGTCACAAGAACGGACCTCTTAGGGTCCCTGTCCCCTCGAACTACCCGACGGCAGATACCACAGCGTGTCTCAGTCTATGCTGACTTCACTGAATCGTCGTCGTCACTGCGATACCTAACATCGGATTGGTCCGAGGAGACAGGAACCTTAAGAGGTCCGTTCTTATGACCTCACCCAACGACAAGGGAAGAGGTCCCTCAGAAGGTTTGGGTCTCTAGTTTGGGTCCAGAGGACGTAAAGTCCGTCAAAGAAATGGCAAACTCAGTGGTCCCTTCACATATCAAAACCAAATAAACGTACGGTTTAATATCTCTATCTAAATTTCTTCCGTCCTTAGATAAGTTTTTTCCGTCTTTAACGTCGTTTAATTACCTCCACAATTCCTAACATTACAGGAGTGAGAAGACTGAACCTCTTCCGTTAACGTTGGGTGTGGTCATGAAAACGGACCTCTTAGGGTACCTACCCCCTCGGACCACCCGACGGTAAAGACCCCAGCGTGTCTCAGCCTGTACTGACTTCACTGGATCGTCGTCGTCGTCGTCGTGAGAAGACTGACTAACTTAAACTAAACCAAAATTTGGTTAAATTTCAATTTTTGTACTCAATTAGAAAGTTTCATCAACAGGAGTCTGAAATATAACGTATTACTAATGGACTCCTGTAGAATTTTTACACCTAAGGCTCGGGGTGAGTACCTCTTAGACTGTACCTCCCAGATCGAATAACGAGTCCTTGATGCCAAAAATATTTGTGGAGTTGAAAGTAAAATGTTTACGACGGTTCACCATTTAGTGTAAAAAAAAATTTTTTTGGAGAGAAGATCCCTTTGTAAAAAATCACGTCTTTTCCACCCTCACATTTTTTATTTAAACGGTAAAGACAACCGGACTCGCACTACTATATAGTAAACTGAGAGAAATGGAGAATCAAAGGTCAACTTCATGACAAAGACAGAGTCATAAACTTACTTAGGTGTACTTTTAGGTTGATGGAACCATCTTACAAGTTGACTCAATTTAAAAAATTCTCAAATTGAAGTTTCCTATTTCTTTACCTTTCCGGACACGTCTCCATATTTCGAAAAATTCCTCTGTCCATCCGATCTAGGTTTTACGACGACTGTACACTGACTCAGATTATACCAGTCTTTTTAATGGACTTTAAAGACTATTAAAGTCTTCAAAAGTTTCTTTATTTTATCTGATAAAGAGTCTCGACATCAACCGGACTAACAGGTATTACTCTTAAATCTAGTTTACAACATACTTCAATTGCTGTTGTATTTGTTGAGACAAATGAGATAGGACCTTTATGAGAGGATAAACATCCTATCATTTCTCAAACTTATAATTCGTTTACTTGTTAGAACCAATAAATGTCTATACAATAAATATTTTCGTCTACCTACAGTCTCAAGGGTCATCATCGTACCATAACGATGTACTACAATATCGTGATAAAAGTTATAAGAATTCCATATACTAAACCTAGGATTCTAATAGACAGTTGGTTTAATCATTTCCTTATTCATTTCGATGATCATATTTACTAAAAATAACATATTCCATTTTTAATTTTTAGTCATTATTACTTTTAAGATCGATCAAGTATGTTTGTTACTTACGAACTGTCCTCTTTTACGAACTTACCTCTTTTCCCTTTGGGGAACGTGACAACCACCCTTCCATTTAACTATATCGGTAATTCCTCTTGTCATATGTCTAAGGAATTTTTCGGTTTTTCTCTAGATTTTACAATGGGTCGTTAGGGTGATGATCCGTTAATGGGTTTCTTTTGGTATAAAGTTTTTCTGTGTACGTGGGGACACAAATAACGTCGTGGTAAATGTTATTGGTCCTATACCTTTGTTGGATTTACAGGTAGTTGTCTCTTTACCTATTTCTTCTTCACCATGTATATATGTTACCTTATAATGAGTCAGTATTTTTCCTTGCTTTAACCCAGTAAACATCTCTACACCTACCTGGATCTCTGAAAATATGTCTCACTTAATTCAGTTTTTTTCCTTTTATTTATAGTATATAATTACATATATACACCTTAATCTTTCTTAACGGTATCTACTAGAATAAATATTTCGTCTTTATCACTGTGTCTACATCTCTTGTTTGTGTATCTATAGTTCCCCCCTTTCCTCCTGTCCTACTTAACCCTCCAACCCTGTCTGTATATGTATGATACATATCTTATCTATTGTTTACTCTCGGATGACAATATCGAGTCCTTTGACATGAGTCACGAGACACCACTGGATTTACCCTTCCTTTACATTTTTTCTCTCCTATATACATAAACATATCGACTAAGTGAAACGACATGTCATCGTTGATTGTGTTATAATATTTCGTTGATATGAAGTTATTTTTGAAATTTTTAAGGTCAATCGAGTTATGTCGTGCTCCACCATATCCACTCCTATGACACACACACACAAACCACTATTACTCTGACTTTTACATGGTTCGACCATTTTTAAATGAAAACTTACACTGTATATTTTTACTTTCAATTATTACTGTACTTTCCCACTAAGGAAAGAGAGACTCACACACGTACGAGTCAGTACAGGTTGAAAAACACTGGTGTATCTTACATCAGGGGGTCCGAAGAGACAGGTAGTAGGATTGGTTACTTTAGTATTTTACTTTATTTCTTTAGAGTTGACCATAGTGTTTTCATCTGTTCTTTTTTTAAGTTTTCTTCTTTAATACTCATGTATATTTATTCACTGTCCTTATTCATTCAAAAAGTAGGAATACATATACGGTCATCTTGACACACATTTGTATGTAGTTCTGTATAGGTGGTCTTACAAGTATCGTGGTGATAAGTATTTTCATTTTTGAACCTTTGGTAGGACTACAGGAAAGTGTCAGTGTATCATTTATTTTTCACTGTATAAGTATGTTATTATTTTTGTTATAGTACCACTATGTGTTGTTACACCCATTTAGAGTGTTAAAATTCAAAACTTTGTTCGGTTTATGTTTTCTTATACATATTATACTAAGGTATATGTCTTTCTATTTGTGGACGGTTTTACTTAAACATTATAGTGTTCAGACTCATTACTGATCACATTTGACAATCCTTCATCTCTCTAATTACTATTCTTCATCGATTCTCATACTCTCTAATAAGACCTTATACCCGTCACAAGGTTATGCGGTAGACCCGTACGAATACACCAGTTAAACCCTATGAAGTAATTTGATATCTATGACCATCTGAGATTAGAGTACCGTACTAGAGAGATACCAAACTCTTCAGTAACCAGTCACCTCCTTCCTAGTTTCTCTGGTCCTCTTTTCTGGTTTCGTCAGAAACAAGGTATGGTCCTCCTGACAGTTCAATTAGACACAACAAGGATTAGTCC
>SJYO01019038.1:0-17862 GCA_006410555.1 Capra ibex | reverse complement strand
AATCACAATGGTGTGATCACTCATCTAGAGCCAGACATCCTGGAATGTAAAGTTAAGTAGACCTTAGGAAGCATCACTACGAGCAAAGCTAGTGGAGGTGATGGAATCCCAGTTGAGCTATTTCAAATCCTGAAACATGATGCTGTGAAAGTGCTGCACTCAATATGCCAGAAAATTTGGAAAACTTAGCAGTGGCCACAGGACTGGAAAAGGTCAGTTTTCATTCCAATCCCAAAGAAAGGCAATGCCAAAGAATGCGCAAACTACTGCACAATTGCACTCATCTCACATGCTAGTAAAGTAATGCTCAAAATTCTCCAAGCCAGGCTTCAGCAATGTGTGAATCGTGAACTTTCAGATATTCCAGCTGGTTTTAGAAAAGGCAGAGGAATCAGAGATCAAATTGCCAACATCCGCTGGATCATTGAAAAAGCAAGAGAGTTCCAGAAAAACTGAAATAAATCTATTTCTGCTTTATTGACTATGCCAAAGCCTTTGACTGTGTGGATCACAATAAACTGTAGAAAATTCTGAAAGAGATGGGAATACCAGACCACCCGACCTGCCTCTTGGGAAATCTGTATGTAGATCAGGAAGCAACAGTTAGGAATGGACATGGAACAACAGACTGGTTCCAAATAGGAAAAGGAGTACCTCAAGGCTGTATATTGTCACCATGCTTATTTAACTTATATGCAGAGTACATCATGGGAAACACTGGGCTGGATGAAGCCCAAACTGGAATCAAGATTGCAGAGAGAAATATCAATAACCTCAGGTATGCAGATGACACCACCCTTATAGCAGAAAGTGAAGAAGAACTAAAGAGCCTCTTGATGAAAGTGAAACAGGAGAGTGAACAAGTTGGCTTAAAACTCAACATTCAGAAAACTAAAATCATGGCATCTGGTCCCATCACTTCATGGGGAATAGATGGGGAAACAGTGGAAACAGTGGCTTCCTTTATTTTTCTGGGCTCCAAAATCACTGCAGATGGTGATTGCAGCCATGAAATTGAAAGACGCTTACTGCTTGGAAGGAAAGTTATGACCAACCTAGACAGCATATTAAAAAGCAGAGACATTACTTTGTCAGCAAAGGTCTGTCAAGGCTATCGTTTTTCCAGTGGTCATGTATGGATGTGAGAGTTGGACTATAAAGAAAGCTGAGAGCCAAAGATTTAATGCTTTTGAACTGTGGTGTTGGAGAAGACTCTTGAGAGCCCCTTGGACTGCAAGGAGATTGATCCAACCAGTCCATCCCAAAGGAGATCAGTCCTGGGTGTTCACTGGAAGAACTGATGTTGAAGCTGAAGCTCCAATAGTTTGGCCACCTGATGCGAAGAGCTGACTTATTGGAAAAGACCCTGATGCTGGGAAAGATTGAGGGCCGGAGGAGAAGGGGACAACAGAGGATGAGATGACTCGATGGCATCACTGACTCAATGGGCATGAGTTTGGGTAAACTGCAGGAGTTGGTGATGGACAGGGGGGTCTGATGTACTGAGATTCATGGGGTCACAAACAGCTGGACTTGACTGAGTGACTGAACTGAACTGAACTGACGATGCTAACTGCACATGATCCGCTTGAGTGCTGGTCCACGGCAAATGTTCAATATCCTCTAAAATCATTATTATCAATGTAGTCACTTCTCTTCAGACATATTTTGGAAAACATTTCTTTCTGGGACTAAGTATCCTGGTCAGACTTCCAAGAAATAGATGTAGTTTCATTTTTTTTTTCATATTTGATATCAGAACCATTGGGCTGTGTCATTCTATTTTCCTCAAATGGAACAAGTGTGTGCATAGTTAACCTGATGTCAAAAAAGTAAGTAAAGAGAATCTTTTTGTTTGTTTGTTTTAAATTTTTTAATTTTAATTGGAAGCTAATTACTTTGCAATATTGTATTGGTTTTGCATACATCAACATGAATCCCCCATGGGTGTACATGTGTTCCCCATCTTGAACCCCCCTCCCACTTCCCTCCCCATTAACCTTTTAATGTCAGGACATTTAAAGATTCCATGTGTGAAAATGAGTGTGGCTCTTTGAATGAATGTACTCTTTATGAAGTGTGCATTATGACCTGCTTCTTCCTGGCATATTGGACAGGGAGCCCTGCTTACTCTGCAGAGCTCTGTGTGTAAAAGGATGTTTTCAAAATGAGCTGATGGATGCCCTGCGATCTGATGTTCTCAATGTGGGTAAAACTCATTATTCAGAAACGTGATAAATAGAAATGCAAACTTTAAAAATAACACTAAGGTAAGTCATGGAACTGATTCGTCATATGCCATAAATTCCTTTACACATCTTATGGTTAACTTGACATTTTCAATAAGTTTGTTTTCTCCTATTATTTAATATACTATTGAATGTGTCTTGGTAAGTATGGTCAGTTTTTCCAATTACCATATTATCTTAGATTGTTGCTTCTGCTTTTACTTTGTATATCTTCCTCTATTTAGCCCAGATCAATCTGCAAATTTCTCACACCCTTAATTTTGCAACAGAGCTGAGAGGGAAATATAGCTAAGGAAAGAAAGGTTCACAAGTCCTTGAACTGATCTGGGCTCAGCAGGTAAGAGACGTTTGAACTTAGTGTGTGTTGTATTCAAGTTAGATAGATGAATTTATCTTCTTTTAACTTTAAGGCTTTGGTGCTCATCAAGACTTGTGTATTTGCGTGCGTGCTATGTCGCTTCAGTAGTGCCCAACTGTGTGACCCTATGGACTGTAGCACCACCTCTCAGCTCCTCTGTCCGTAGGATTTCCCAGGCAAAAACTAGAGTGGATTGCCATACTCTTCTCAAGGGGCTCTCCCCAACCCAGGGATCAAACCCAGGACTCTTCTATCTCCTGCACTTGCAGGCAGGTTCTTTACCACTAGTGCTACCTGGGAAGTCAGGTTAAGTCTTCAAATTGAGGAGGAGCCCATGCTAGAGAAGGGGAAACATGGGTCCTGTTTTTACNCTCATCAAGACTTGTGTATTTGCGTGCGTGCTATGTCGCTTCAGTAGTGCCCAACTGTGTGACCCTATGGACTGTAGCACCACCTCTCAGCTCCTCTGTCCGTAGGATTTCCCAGGCAAAAACTAGAGTGGATTGCCATACTCTTCTCAAGGGGCTCTCCCCAACCCAGGGATCAAACCCAGGACTCTTCTATCTCCTGCACTGGCAGGCAGGTTGTTTACCACTAGTGCTACCTGGGAAGTCAGGTTAAGTCTTCAAATTTTATTTATTTTTTTGTTTTTTAAATTTTAAAATCTTTAATTCTTACATGCGTTCCCAAACATGAACCCCCCTCCCGCCTCCCTCCCCATAACATCTCTCTGGGTCATCCCCATGCACCAGCTCCAAGCATGCTGTATCCTGCATCAGACATAGACTGGCGATTCAATTCTTACATGATAGTATACATGTTAGAATGTCATTCTCCCAAATCATCCCACCCTCTCCCTCCCTCTGAGTCCAAAAGTCCATTATACACATCTGTGTCTCTTTCCCTGTCTTGCATACAGGGTCGTCATTGCCATCTTCCTAAATTCCATATATATGTGTTAGTATACTGTATTGGTGTTTTTCTTTCTGGCTTACTTCACTCTGTATAATCGGCTCCAGTTTCATCCATCTCATCAGAACTGATTCAAATGAATTCTTTTTTACGGCTGAGTAATACTCCAAGGTTAAGTCTTCAAATTGAGGAGGAGCCCATGCTAGAGAAGGGGAAACATGGGTCCTGTTTTTACCTAGCTTATCATCTGAGAGTCTTATTGAGAAACTGACTTTGAGATTGCAGATAAATTTTCTTCGTTAGGACATATTTAAGAATCAGGATTTCCATTAATCTAGAAGGTAGTCAGTGTTACAGAGCTGGATTAGTGCTCTCAAGCACATCCTCCTAAAGATGCTCCTGTCCAATGTATTGTCCCATTTACACATGACATCATTTAATGTTCCAAGGTACCTCTGTTTTCCATGGCTTTTGTCTTGAAGTCCTCTCGTGTTTTTCCTAATAACCACATTACCTACTTCATACTGGTCACTTGCTCAAAAGTATTTGTCAAATGCATGTATGTTCATATATCACTGGAATATTAGAGCTTATTGTGTCCTTCATTATCTAGTACAGGAAGGAAGTCTGTAGGTTGACTAACTTGATATAGTAGGCTAACCCATAGGTTTCAGCTTTGGGGGCACCCAGGTTTGATTCTCTTATTGTTTTGGTTAAGTTGTTCAGTTGTGTCCAACTCTTTGTGATCCCATGGACTATAGCCCACCAGGCTCCTCTGTCCATGGGATTTCCCAGGCAAGAATACTGGAGTGGGTTGCCATTCCCTTCTTCAGCTCTTCTACCTAACTGCAAAAATAAAGTAGCTTTTCTGCACCTTAATTTTTTTCACAAGTAAAATGGGCATATTTTCTAAGATATAGGATTTCTGGGTAGAGGAGGTAAAAAACAAAACAAACAAACAAACAAACTCTCAGTCAGCTTCCAAGGAGGAAACATAGTTCAGTTAGTTCAGTTGCTCAGTTGTGTCTGACTCTTTGCGACACCATGGACTGCAGCACACCAGGCTTCCCTGTCCATCACCAACTCCCGGAGCTTACTCAAACTCATGTCCATTGAGTTGGTGATGCCATTCAACCATCTCATCCTCTGTAATCCCCTTCTCCTCCCACCTTCAATCTTTCCCAGCATCAGGGTCTTTTCCAATGAGTCAGGTTTTTGCATTAGGTGGCCAAAGTATTGAAGTTTCAGCTTTAGCATAAATCCCTCCAATGAATATTCAGGACTGATTTCCTTTAGGATGGACTGGTTGGATCTCCTTGCGATTCAGGGAACTCTCAAGAGTCTTCTCCAACACCACAGTTCAAAAGCATCAATTCTTTGGCTCTCAGCTTTCTTTATAGTCCAACTCTCAAGTCCATAATTGACTACTGCAAAATCCATAGCTTTGACTAGACAGACCTTTGTTGGCAAAGTAATGTCTCTGCTTTTGAATATGCTGTCTAGGTTGCTCATAACTTTTCTTCCAAGGAGTAAGTGAAGTGAAGTCACTCAGTCATGTCCTACTCTTTGCAACCCCATGGACTGTAGCCCACCAGGCTCCTCGATCCATGGGATTTTCCAGGCATGAATACTAGAATGGGTTGGCATTTCCTTCTCCAGGGGATTTTCCTGACCCAGGGATTGAACCTGGGTCTCCCGCATTGTAGGCAGACGCTTTACTGTCCAAGCTACCAAGGAAGCCCGTAGGAGTAAGCATCTTTTAATTTCATGGCTGCAGTCACCATCTGTAGTGATTTTGGAGCCCAAGACAATAAAGTCTCTCACTGTTTCCACTGTTTCCCCATTTGTTTGCCATGAAGTGATGGGACCAGATGCCATGATCTTAGTTTTCTGAATGTTGAATTTTAAGTCAACTTTTTCACTCCCCTCTTTCACTTTCATCAAGAAGCTCTTTAGTTCCTCTTTGCTTTCTGCCATAAGTGTGGTGCCATCTGCATATCTGAGGTTATTGGTACTTCTCCAAGCTATCTTGTTTTTTTGTTTTGCATACAAGTTTAGAATGTTTTAGTTTCTGAAAGACCTGGGGTATTTTATATCCATGGAATTCTCAGTTCTGCTCTTCTCAGTTTTTTTTTTTTAATTTATTTATTTTTGACTGCACTGGGTCTTTGTTGTTGCACATAGGTTTTCTCTAGTTGCAGTGAGTGGGGGCTAATTTCTAGCTGTGGCACGAGGGATTCTCACTGTGGTGGTTTCTCTTCTTGCAGAAAATGGGTTTTAGGGTATGCAGGCTTCAGTAGTTGTGGCACTATGGCTCAGTCTAGAGGGCAGGCTCAGTAGTCAAGGCCTTCGGGCTTACTTGTCCTGCGGTATGTGGAATCTGCCCAGACCGGGGATCAAACCTTTGTCCTCTGTGTTGGCAGGTGATTCTTTTTTTAAATTATTTTTTATTGAAGGACAATTGCTTTACACAGTTTTGCTGTTTTCTGTTAAACATCAACATGAATCAGCCATAGGCACACTTATATCCCCCCACTTTTGAAATTCCTTCCATCTCCCTCTCCATCCCACCCCTCTAGATTGATACAGAGCCCCTGTTTGAGTTTCCTGAGCCACACAGCAAATTCCCAATGGCTATCTATTTTACATATGGTAATGTAAGTTTCCATGTTACTCTTTCCATATGTCTTACCCTCTCCTCCCCTCTCCCCATGTCCATAAGTCTATTCTCTATGTCTGTTTCTCCATTGCTGCCCTGTAAATAAATTCTTCAGTACCATTTTTCTAGATTCCATATATATACATTAGAATATGGTATTTAGCTTTCTCTTGCTGATTCATTCACTCTGTATAATAGGTTCTAGGTTCATCCACCTCATTAGAACTGACTCAAGTGGGTTCCTTTTTATGGCTGAGTAATATTCCATTGTGTATATGTACCGCAACTTCATCCATTCATCTGTTGATGTACATCTAGGTTGCTTCCGTGTTCTATTTTGAATAGTGCTGCAATGAACATTGGGATACATGTGTCTTTTTCAATTTTGGTTTCTTCAGGGTATATGCCTGCTGCTGCTGCTAATTCGCTTCAGTCGTGTCCAACTCTGTGCGACCCCATAGACGGCAGCCCACCAGGCTCNTGGCTGAGTAATATTCCATTGTGTATATGTACCGCAACTTCATCCATTCATCTGTTGATGTACATCTAGGTTGCTTCCGTGTTCTATTTTGAATAGTGCTGCAATGAACATTGGGATACATGTGTCTTTTTCAGTTTTGGTTTCCTCAGGGTATATGCCTGCTGCTGCTGCTAAGTCGCTTCAGTCGTGTCCAACTCTGTGCGACCCCATAGACGGCAGCCCACCAGGCTCCACCATCCCTGGGATTCTCCANCACCGTCCCTGGGATTCTCCAGGCAAGAACACTGGAGTGGGTTGCCATTTCCTTCTCCAATGCATGAAAAGCGAAGTCGCTCAGTCGTGCCCGACTCTTAGCGACCCCATGGACTGCAGCCTACCAGGCTCCTTCGTCCATGGGATTTTCCAGGCAAGAGTGCTGGAGTGGGGTGCCATTGCCTTCTCCACAGGGTATATGCCTAGGGTGGAGATTTCTGGGTCATATGCTGGTTTTATTCCTAGTTTTAAAGGAATCGCCATACCGTCTTCCATAGTGGCTGTATCAATTTACACTCCCACCAGCAGTGCAAGAGTGTTCCCTTTTCTCCACACCTTCTCCAGCATTTATTGTTTGTAGGCTTTTTGATGATGGCCATTCTGACTGGTGTGAGGTGATATCTCATTGTAGTTTTGATTGCATTTCTCTAATAATGAACGAAGTTGAGCATCTTTCCATGTGTTTGTGATCCGTCTGTATGTCTTCTTTGGAGAAATGTCAGTTTAGGTCTTTTTGCCACTTTTTGATTGGGTTGTTTGTTTTTCTGGTATTGAGTTGTATGAGCTGCTTGTATATTTTGGAAATTAATCCTTTGTCAGTTGTTTAATTTGCTATTATTTTATCTAATTCTGAGGGTTGTCTTTTCACCTTGCTTATAGTTTCCTTTTCTGTGCAAAAGCTTTTAAGTTTAATCAGGTCCCACTTGCTTACTTTTGTTTTTTTTTATTTCTGTTACTCTAGGAGGTGCGTCATAGAGGATCTTGCTTTGATTTATGTCATCGAATGTTCTGCCTATGTTTTCCTCTAAGAGTTTTATGTTTTCTGGTCTTACATTTAGGTCTTTAATCCATTTTTGAGTTTATCTTTGTGTATGGTGTTAGGAAGGGTTCTTATTTCATTCTTTTACATGTAGCTGTCCAGTTTTCCTACCACTGTTTATTGAAGAGACTGTTCTTGCCCCGTTGTATATATCTTTACCTCCTTTGTCAAAGATGAGGTAACCATAGGTGCGTGGGTTTATTTCTGGGCTCTCTATCTTGTTTCCTTGGTCTGTATTTCTGTTTTTGTGCCGGTACTGTACTATCTTGATGACTGTAGCTTTGTAGTATAATTTGAAGTCAGAAAGATTGATTCTTCTAGCTCCATTCTTCATTCTCAAGATTGCTTTGACTATTTGGGGTCTTTTGTGTTTCCATATGAATTGCAAAATTTTTTGTTCTAGTTCAGTGAGAAATGCCATTGGTAATTTGATAGGGATCAAATTCAATTTGTAGACTACGTTTGGTAGTACAGTCATTTTCACATTACTAATCCTTCCTACCCAGGAACATGCAATATCTCTCCTTCTATTTATGCCATCTTTTATTTCTTTCATTAGTGTCTTATAATTTTCTGTGTAAAGATTTTTATCTCCTTAGGTACGTTTATTCCTAGATATTTAATTTTTTTTGTTGCAATAGTGAATGGGATTGATTCCTTAATTTCTTTTTCTGATTTTTCATTGTTAGTGTATAGAAATGCCAATGATTTCTGTGTATTGATTTAGTATCCTGCAACTTTGCTTAATTCACTGATTAGCTCTAGTAATTTTCTGATATTATCCTTAGGGTTAGATATGTACAGTATCATGTCATCCAAAAACAGTGAGAGATTTACTTCTTTTCTGATCTGGATTCCTTTTCTTTCTTTTTCTTCTCTGATTGCTGCAGCTAGGACTTCCAGACCTATGTTGAATAACAGTGGTGAAAGTGGACACCCTTATCTTATTCCTGATCTTAGGGTGAATGCTTTCAGTTTTTCACCATTGAGAATAATATTTTCTGTAGGCTTATCATATATGGCCTTTACTATGTTGAGGTAGGTTCCTTCTATGCCCATTTTTTGAAAAGTTTTAATTCTGAAAGATGGGAATACCAGAGCACTTGACCTGCCTCTTGAGAAACCTTTATGGGTCAGGAAGCAACAGTTAGAACTGGACATAAAACAACAGACTAGTTCCAAATAGGAAAAGGAGTATGTCAAGGCTGTATATTGTCACCCTACTTATTGAACTTATATGCAGAGTACATCATGAGAAATGCTGGGCTGGAAGAAGCACAAGCTGGAATCAAGATTGCCAAGAGAAATATCAATAACCTCAGATATGCAGATGACACCACCCTTATGGCAGAAAGTGAAGAAGAACTAAAGAGCTTCTTTTGAAAGTGAAAAAGAAGAGTGAAAAGGTTGGCTTAAAGCTTAACATTCAGAAAACTAAGATCATGGCATCTGGTCCCATCACTACATGGACAATAGATGGGGAAACAGTGGAAACAGTGGCTGCCTTTGTTTTTCTGGGCTCCAAAATCACTGCAGATGGTGATTGCAGCCATGAAATTAAAAGATGCTTACTCCTTGGAAGGAAAGTTATGAGCAACATAGACAGCATATTCAAAAGCAGAGACATTACTTTGCCAACAAAGGTCCATCTAGTCAAGGCTATGGTTTTTCCAATGGTCATGTATGGATGTGAGAGTTGGACTATAAAGAAAGCTGAGAGCGAAGAATTGATGCTTTTGAACTGTGGTGTTGGAGAAGACTCTTGAGAGTCCCTAGGACTGCAAGGAGATCCAACCAGTCCATCCTAAAGAGATCAGTCCTGGATGTTCATTGGAAGGACTGATGTTGAAGCTGAAACTCCAGTGCTTTGGCCAACTGATGTGAAGTGCTGACTCATTGGAAAAGACCCTGATTCTGGGCAAGATTGAGGGTGGGAGGAGAAGGGGATGACAGAGGATGAGATGGTTGGATGGAATCACCAACTCAATGGACATGGGTTTGGGTGGACTCTGGGAGTTGGTGATGGACAGGGAGGCCTAGTGTGCTGCGGTTCATGGGGTTGCAAAGAGTCGGACACAACTGAGCGACTGAACTGACTGACTCACTAGTCTTGACAATATCAATGAGATCCATCTCATCTAATGTATCATTTAAGGCTTATGCTTCCTTATTAATTTTATGTTTTGATAATCTGTCCATTGGTGTGAGTGGGGTGTTAAAGAGTCCTATATTACTGTGTTCCTGTCAGTTTCTCCTTTTATGTCTGTTAGTGTTTGTCTTATGTATTGAAGTACTCCTATGTTGGGTGCATAGATATTTAAAATGTTATGTCTTTCTCTTGGATTTATCCCTTGATCATTATGTAGTGCCCTTCCTTATCTCTTGTAATCATATTTATTTTAACGTCTATTTTGTCCGATATGAGGATTGCTGCTCCAGCTTTCTTTTGCTTCCGATTTGCATGGAATATGTTTTTCCATTCTCACTTTCAGTCTATATGTATCTTGAGGTGTGAAGTGCGTTTCCTGTAGACAGCATATATCTGGGTCTTGTTTTTGTATCGATTCAGCCAGTCTTTGTCTTTTGGTAGGAGCATGTAATTCATTTACATTTAAAGAAACTATTGAGATATATGTTCCTATTGCCATTTTCTTAACTGTTTGGGGTTGATTTTGTAGGTCTTTTTGCTTCTCTTGTATTTCTTGACTAAATAAGCCCCTTTAACATTTGTTGTAAAGCTAGTTTGTTGGTACAGAATTCGTTTAACCTTTGCTTGTCCGAAAACCTTTTTATTTCTCCATCAATTTTGAATGAGATCCTTGCCAGGTACAGTAATCTTGGTTGTAGATTTTTCCCTTTCAGTACTTTAAATATAAACTGCCATTCCCTTCTGGCCTGCAGCGTTTCTGCTGAAAGATCAGCTGTTAAGCGTATGGGTTTTCCCTGGTATGTTACTTGTTGCTTCTCCCTTGCTGCTTTTAATATACTTTTTTTGTGTTTAGTCTTTGTTAGTTTGATTAGTATGTGTCTTGGTGTGTTTTTTCTTGGGTTTATCCTGTAGGGGACTCTTTGTGCCTCTTTGGATATGCAAAGTTAAATAGAGTCAGTAAAGTAGATTTATAAACATTAAAGATTAACTGCAAGGGGAAAAGAACAGTAGGAAAAGCAAACTAAGGAATAAATGTAGAAAAAATAATGATACATTTAAAATTTAAAAATTAAAACTAAAAAAAAAAATGAAAAGAAAAAGAAAAAAGAGGAAAACTGCAGAATGGCAAAAGCCCAACGTGGAGGCAGAGGTTTATGACAATTAAAAATGTGACTGACTAATGAAAAAGCTCAAAAGCTTAATTGGATTTCTTAGTGCCAATAAAATCAACACCTACAACAGAGGGGGAAAAAGGTGGGGGGGGGCGCAAAAAATATCCAAAAAAATCTACAGAACAAGTCAAAACATAAGAATAATAAATATTTTTCTTGAGTCACTGCTGTCAGAGTCCTTTCCCTCGCTGGGAGTTACAGTCTACCTTGTGAAGTCGCTCAGTCGTGTCCGACTCTTTGGACCCCATGGACCTATCAGGCTCCTCTGTCCATGGGATTTTCCAGGCAAGAGTGCTGGAGTGGATTGCCATTTCCTTCTCCAGGGGATCTTCCCAATCCAGGAATAGAACCTGGGTCTCCCACATTGCAGGCAGATGCTTTTGCCATCTGAGCCACCTTACTTCCCTAGAAAGGCCTCCAGCACTGTGCTGATCTCTCGTCCTGCTGTGGGTGCAGCTCAGATTCTAATCTGGTCCCACTTCTGTGTGTTCTTGCCTCCAGTGTCCAAGGCTATCAGAGCTAGAGTGTTTTCTTTTATGGGTGCTCTCACTGGCCTCTTATATATTCCATCAATACAGAGTCTGCTTAATTGATCATGTGGATTTAATCTGTAGCTTGTACAGCTGGTAGGAAGGTTTTAGGTCTTCTTCCTTAGCCACACTGCCCCTGGGTTTCAGTTGTGGTTTTATTCCACCTTTGCATGTGGGTCGTCCCAGTGGGGTTTGCTCCTGAGGCTGCCCTGGAGGACTTGGGTTTGCACCTGTGAGAGCCAGGTGTGGAGTTGGGGCAGCTGCTTGGGTCACAGGGGTTCTGGCTGCACCAGGTATTCAGGGGAGTTGGCAGCTAGGGCAGCAGGAAATATAGTGCTCTAGAAGGGTATGGCAACCAGTATTGGCCAATACGCTCCACTATTCTTGCCTGAAGAACCCACTCCCTGACAGAGAAGCCTGGTAGGCCACAGTCTACAGGATCACAAAGAGCTAGACACACCTGAAGTGACCCTGGGAACATAGACGCAAGTCTTCTTTTTTGCCTGTGGCAGCTCTGCCCCAGTGAGAGTTGATTGTGAAGATGGCACAGCTGCTTGGCTTGCAGGGACCCTGGCAGTGCCAATTGTGCAGGGACACAGACTGCCTCTGCTGCAGGAGTTATGGTCCTATCAGAGTCTTTTTTTGAGCCTCGTGTAGCTGTCGATAAGAAGGCCTCTTTGGCCAGTCTTTCTCCATAGCTCAGCCTGTTCAGGCACTTAGAGGCTCCCTTACCTGGGGTCCTTCTCTGTTTTTCAGTGCATCAGGCACATAGAGGGGCCCCCCTGGATGGGGTCCTACTCTGTAGATGGTCCTCTGTAGTGTCAGGCACTTAAAGAGGCATCCTGGGTGGGGTCCTACCCTGTAGTTCAGTGCATCAGGCCTTTGATGGGCCAGTCTCTATTGTTCAACTGCTGATGCTGGCATAAGAGGAGAGAGAGGCTATGGTGATGGCTCCACCCCCTGTGCATGACTCAGCAGTATCGCCTTGCTTTCATGGCTGTCTGGCTTTCCTCCACTGGCATTTCCCACCACAATCTACTTCCTCACATCCCCTCAATCCATCTCTCACATCAACAACAGCCCTGGCTCTGAGATTGCTCCACAATCCCTAAACTCCAGCTCCCAGCCACCATGCCTTCCAGGAGACCAGGGGTCTGTATGGCTGCGGCAAGAACTGTTTGATTCTCATTCCATTTAGATCAGCTGTTTCACCCTCAACCTTAAATGTTTCTCCTCTGACTCAGACAGTTTCCCTAATGTGGGGATTGGACCCCTGCTTCATTTCCCCCACCCGCTGAGGACAGGTCCAGTCCTACTAACACTCCTTGTGTGGTTCTATATTTTTTTTTCCACTGGTCAGGTACACCTGTCTGCTCTCTGTTGGTATTCTGCTTGCACTTCTGTATCTTAGGGTGTATTCCTGATGTATTCATGGATAGAGTAGTACTCCACATCCCCCTAATCCTCTGCCATCTTGTTCTCTATCCCAGCAGTCTTGATTCCAGCTTGTGCTTCATCTAGCTCGGCATTTTGCATGATGTACTCTGCATATAAGTTAAATAAGCAGGGTGATAATATGCAGACTTAATGTACTCCTTTCTCAATTTGGAACCATTCTGTTGTTCCATGTCCAGTTCCAGCTTTTGCTTCTTGACCTGCATACAGATTTCTAAGGCAGGTAAGGGGGTCTGGTATTCCCGTATCTTTAAAAATTTTCCACAGTTTATTGTAATCTACATAGTCAAAGGCTTTGGCATAGTCAGTAAAGCAGAAATAGATGTTTTTCTGAAACTTTCTTGCTTTTTCAGTGATCCAGTGGATGTCGGCAATTTGATCTCTGGTTCCTCTGGCTTTTCTAAATCTAGCTTGGCCATCTGGAAGTTCACGGTTCATGTACTGTTGAAGCTTGGCTTGGAGAATTTGAGCATTCCTTTGCTAGCATGTGAGATGAGTGCAATTGTGTGGTAGTTTGAAAACTGTTTGGCATTGCCTTTCTTTGAGATTGGAATGAAAACTGACATTTTGGAGTCCCTTGGCCACTGCTGAGTTTTCCAAATTTGCTGGCATACTGAGTGCAGCATTTTTACAGCATCATCTTTTAGGATTTGAAACAGCTCAACTGGAATTCTATCACCTCCACTAGCTTTGTTTGTAGTGATGCTGCCTAAGGCCCACTTGACTTTGTATTCCAGGATGTCTGGTTCTAGGTGAGTGATCACACCATTGTGATTATCTGGGTCGTGAAGCTCTTTTTTTTAAAATAGTTCTTCTGTATTTTCTTGCCACCTCTTCTTAATATCTTGTGCTTCTGTTAGGTCCATACCATTTCTGTCCTTTATTGAGCCCGTCTTTGCATGAAATGTTCCCTTGGTATCTCTAATTTTCTTGAAGAGATCTCTAGTCTTTCCCATTCTATTATTTTCTTCTATTTCTCTGCACTGATCACTGAGGAAGGCTTTTTTAATCTCTCCTTGCTATTCTTTGGAACTCTGCATTCAGATGAATATATCTTTCCTTTTCTCCTTTGCCTTTAGCTTCTCTTCTTTTCTCAGCTATTTGTAAGGCCTCCTCAGACAACCATTTCGCCTTTTTGAATTTCTTTTTCTTGGGAACGATCTTGATCACTGCCTCTTGCACAATGTCACAAACCTCCGTCCATAGTTCTTTAGGCACTCTATCAGATCTAATCCCCTGAATCTATTTGTCACTTCCAGTGTATAATCTTAAGTGATTTGATTTAGGTCATGCCTGAATGGTGTGGTGGTTTTCCCTACTTTCTTCAATTTCAGTCTGAATTTGGCAATAGGGAGTTCATGATCTGAGCCACAGTCAGCTCCCAGTCTTGTTTTTGCTGACTGTATAGAGTTTCTCCATCTTTGGCTGTAAAGAATATCTCTCTATCTTTGGCTCCATCTTTGCAGCCAAAGATAGGGAGAGGGAAACATAGGGAATGCTCAAATGGGAAATTTAAGGGAGAAGGTAGCCTGCAAAGTTACGGCCAAAGTTGAAGGCCATCTACAAGGGACTATGAAGCACTGTAGGGTGAGGAACAGAAATACCACTTGGGCTAGATCTGAAGAAGCAATTGGAGTGAATGATTTACAGATGCTAAAAATAGTGCTGTGCTTAAAAGCTTCTGGAGCTGTGGCCTTTGGTGGAGAGACCATACCAGTTAGACCACAGCCAGGCAGGTAGTGAGATCAGGGAATAAATATCCTGACTACTTCTCTTTATTCCCACCCTCCCATTTTCTGCTAGTTCCTGAGTGGCCAGATTCACTCAGAAGGAACACAATAGTACAGCTGATACAGATTAGCAACTGTGGAATGGAGAAGGAGGGATGGGGAGAAAAATCTCTCTGTCAATCTGTGGATCCAAGATGAGCATACTGCTCACTACTGAACACACAGGATAACCATATAACTTGTTATCTAAATTACAACATTTTTGAGAATGAAAGGGAATACTATGATTAGTAATTGCTCAGGGACAGAAGGCAGAAAATAGAACTGTGCTGGACGAATCAGGACTTACTGTCACCTTACTAACAGAGCATAAGGGCAGATAAATGTGAATTTCCTTCCCTTTCTTCACCACGTTTTTCAGATTTTCTCCTCTTGTAATAGAGTAGTGGGGATATTTTGAGAAAGAAGATTGGGTTATTTGAATAAAGCAATTTAGACTCATCTCCCCATGGCAGACTTTTCAAAGTTGGTAATTATTACTGAGTCCTTTGCTAACGTCTGCTGGAAGAATGTGAAGATATAGGTTGTGCTTTAAACCTGAGACCTGATTATCTTGTTTAGTAAGCTCTTTCTGCTTAGAAACCTTGCTTGAAGACAGTGGAGGCAAGAGAGAGTCTGTTATTCAATAAATGGAAAATACATACTAGGCACAGGGGAATTTGGTGAGCTATTTATTCTTCTCTGGCCATAGTGTTCTTATTTATATCTTAAAACCAATTGCGACACACATTGGATCCTTTGATTTGGAGGACACCTGTGATTAATATATTCACTCTTGGTAAATGTGATTGACCAGGTGTGCGGTGTTCAATGTCATTATATATAATAAAGACTAAGACAAGGGATACTAACAAATGCAGGCAATTATAGAGATCAACAAGCATTTCATCACATGTTGATAGGTACATTGAAGTTTCAAAGATAAAAATAATTTCAGTTAAGCCAAGAAACATCAATATGATCAAATGTTATGGAGGGTATTTGAACAAAGCAAGCTCTAATTGTGAAAATTGTGTGTGGTTTACCTTCTAAACAAGATTTGCTGGAATTTTGAACTACTTACTTGGGAAATAAATAACCTTGGTTATTTCTGCTTTTCAGTATTTCAGCTTGTGTATTTATGTTTTGACCACCCTGTCTGTCACAGTTCTGTCAACATCGGTAACCTGACACTTTCCTTTGAGGTTCCCTGAGATCAAGGACAGTGTGGGCTTGAACTCACCTGTGGTGCCCTTGCTCTTGGCTTACTGACTTCCTCGAAACCATTACCTCTGCTCAGCTTACATGAGTCTCTGCTCATAGGCTCTTGCACTGCACCTTTGCCATCCATCCAGATTTGAATAAGGTGTCCTCAAGGAGTGACTTACTCTTTTCCTTCAGAGACTTCTTTTTAGTTAACAATTAGGAGAGTCACTTAACTGTGACTCTAATTGGTTGGGGTGACATATGGCTCACTTAGCCCTCATGTTATGACAACCCTATTGGAAGATAGATATATTCTTCAAGGAAAATGCTTACTAGCTTTCCAGTGAAATTTTTGACATTAAACGTCTTATTAGTAAGAAAGCATTTAACCAGGTCATTCCACCTGTTCTGTGCCTCAAAGAAGTCTTAACTCTCCAGAGTTCAGACTAACTGTGCATTGTATGATGTTGTTTATCTGGAGAAGCTGCAGACTTCTAGATTTAGGGTTTTGTGTCCTTTGATAGCATGCTATTGATAAGAATGCAAGGAGATCAAAGCAGTCAATACTAAAGGGAGTCAGTCTTGAATATTCACTGGAAGGACTGATGCTGAAGCTGAAGCTCCAATACTTTGGCCATCTGATAGGAAGAACTAACTCACTGGAAAAGACCCTGATGCTGGGAAAGGCTGAAGGCAGGAGGAAAAGGGGGTGACAGAGGATGAGATGGTTGGATGGTATCACTGACTCGATAGACATGAATTAGAGAAAGCTCCGGGAGTTGGTGATGGACAGGGAAGCCTGGTGTGCTGCAGTCCATGTGGTTGCAAAGAGATACGACTGAGTAACTGACTGATTGATCGATAAGAAAGCCTCTTAAACCAAGGTTGGTCACAGTTCCAGTTAATGGTTAAGCCTTCTTAAAAGTAGAGTCAAGCCCTCACTAGATTTTTATAATGTATCCATGCAAGAGCTTGTACTTTTGTTGAGTTCTTTCCTGGAGCTATTTGAAGTCACCTTCATGGTGGCTCAGTGGTAGAGAAGTCAGCTGCAATGCCGGAGCTGAAGGAGGCCTGGGTTCAATCCATTAGAAGGAAGACCCCCCTGGAGGTAACCCCCTGGAGGCAACCCACTCCAGTATTCTTGCCTGGAGAATCCTATGGACAGAGAAGCCCGGTGGGCTACAGTCCTTAGGGTTGCAAAGAGTTGGACATGACTGAAATGACTTATCATGCACTCACCACAAAAGAAGAATCAAGGTATTTATACAGTTGACATTGGCAAACATAGTTTTAAGAACTCGTGTGTAATTATAAGAAACTATTTTGTTAGCAAATATGTTTTTAAGTTAAAAAGTAGAAATTAAAAAAAATGATCCAGTTATTATCATATAAAGGTAAAGCAAGAATTCATAAAAAAATTGTCTGGGTAATTTATTTATTTACTCACTAATGCTTTCTGAGTCATGCTATGCACCAGATGTTCTTCTAGACACAGAAGATATAGTGGTGAGTAAGATGAGCCTCTTCTCTAATCTGATGGAGTTTACATCGTCAGCGAGGGAGATACACAGTCAGTTCAGTTCAGTCACTCAGTCGTGTCCGACTCTTTGAGATCCCATAGACTGCAGCACACCAGGCCTCCCTGTTCATCACCAACTCCCGGAATTCACTCAAACTCATGTCCATTGAGTTGGTGACACCATCCAACCATCTCGTCCTCTGTCGTCCTCTTCTCCTCCCACACTCCATCTTTCCCAGCATCAGGGTCTTCTCCAGTGAGTCAGTTCTTCACATAGGTGGCTAAAGTATTAGAGTTTCAGCTTCAACGTCAGTCCTTCCAATGAACACCC
>SJYO01019007.1:0-16234 GCA_006410555.1 Capra ibex | reverse complement strand
GGTAGGTAAGATAATAGGTAGGTAGATAGGTAGGTAAGAAGATAGGTATGTAGATAGGTAAGAAGGTAGTTAGGTAGGCAGGTAGGTAAGAAGATAGATAGGTAGGTAGGTAATAGGTAGGTGGGTAAGAAGGTAGGTAGGTAGAAACGTAGGTAGGTAGAAACGTAGGTAGGTAATTAAGAAGACGGGTGAGTAAGTAAATCAGTAGGTAAGTAAGTAAACAGTCGTGTTAAAATCTCTCGTAATTGAAACACGGACCTTGGTTCGGACAGACCCCTGTGTCACTACTTGTTTGGTGTTCGTCAAGGATTACACCATGGATTTATAAACAAACCGAATTTTCAAGTAAACCTCAAAAGACATTGTTCGATTACTTTTTGGGTTTTCTGAAAATTATGACCCGGTCGGGTCATAATTGTGCATAAGGATTCCGACCGAGGAAGGGTGGAAGTCGAGAGTCGCAAATTGACAGTGGAGGAGTCCCTTCGGGAGTACTGACGAACGGATACCCTCCCGAAACACAGTATCGTGGGACAATTCACACGACAAGACGGGTCCCTACTAACGTTGGTTGTGAAAGGAAGACCCTAGTAATGACAACCTGACTTAAGAGAGGACAGACGGGAAGGGAGGTCTCTGATTTGAGGTGTTCTTATTCGAGGAACGGAGGTCAGTGGTCATTTAAGAGGTCTCGAGTCTTACCACCGACGAACCGTATCTCGTCTACGAGGTGTGTAAAAACTTACTTTCTTATTTACTCCATTTGGATATTAACTTATATATTACTGTTAAACACTGACCATAAGTCTTCCCACTCTCATCTTGGAATACTCTTTCTCCTTCGTCTTGGAACAAAGTCCGGGATTTACTAGTCTGTATGTACCTTTTTCTACGTCCTTTCCACAGGATCCACGGACTCGTCGGACACATGTCCAGAACTCACCTTCCTCCAACGGACTCCGTGTCTCGTTTTCAATCGTAGAGACCCCGTCTCTCCCGTTCTACACCTAGATTAAGTCCCTCTCGGATCTACCGGGACCCTCCCGGACCCTGAGGTGGGTTTCACCTCTCTTTTTGGGAGTCTCTCAAACTTCGTCGCCTCACCTTACGGTAAAATGTCTATACCGGGACTCTGGACCTTCCACCCTACTAAAGGGACCCCGAAACACGTTCCGTCACAGGCCGTCCCGAGTCCGTAAACCTAAATGTCGAGTCAGAAGATTCACTACCATCCGACGTCTCGGATATAAACCAAACCCCCCAGAAATCAATTGGATACTAGTCTGGGGAATGACTCCATCCTACCTGACTGAGACGAGTGTCGAGTCGCAAAAAGGGACCCTCTTGTAGGATGGGGTCGGAAGTCGAAGTTCTGGTGAAGAGGAGAGTCGGTGCTGTTCCTAGTCTGAAAGAGGAAGGTGTGTGAAGGGACCCGATTTGTACGAGAAGGTTCTAACGTCAAATTTTATGTCACAACCACCCAATGGTCTCTAATCACTAAAGTTACCTCCCCTAATTCAAAAGTTTTAGAGTAAAACCCTTAAAGAGTCACCCATCTCCTACTAAACCCCTATCAGACTTCAATCTCGAGTACCATCCGTAAATGAAGAGAACAGGGAGGGTTGATCTCCTTTCTTCCATTTGTGTCACTTAATGATAATAATAGTAATGATAATAACTCCTGTAATACATTATATTCTTCCCAATCAAGAAGTCCATCTGTATTATTACAATTTACACGTCCGTAGATTATTGTCTCGAAGTTTTTCGTACTTCGCTTTTGTGTATTTCAACTTTCCACTTTATATCTTTACGGGTCAATACCAACCTCTCCAGTCGTAAGGACAGAGTCATTCCCCTTCTTGGTTCTCTGTCTTTCAGTCGTACCTGAAATAGTAATGACTCTGGAATCATACACGGTCCTACATACGATTTGTGAGCGTCAAAGAGTAAACCGGTTGTCTCCTCCGATGCTCAATCCATAGTATGGTAGGAGTCAAATGTCTACACTTTTGACTTCGAAGATCTCGGATGTAACTATGGTTTGGTGTTTAGTCACCGTTTCGATTGAGCTGAGGTCTCAGAGACTGAGAAATGGCTTGAGAGGAGGGAGGGTCGATTCCTAATCCCAACTTTAAAACCCAGGGTTGAGGAGAGTCTAGGGGAGAGACGACTCTACACACCTGGACTGGACGGGTCGTGCCACTCACTCTACGACACAACTAGTAAGGACGTAAGAAGGTGCTGGTGGACCCTCTGTGGTCAGAGTAGTCAAAGTTGCGACTGTGATTTGACCTCCTGGTTCAACTCCCGGTTCAGCTGTTAGAGTGGGTCGTGTCCGGACGTCCTTTTGTCTAAGTGTCACTTGTCTCTCCCTCTTCAGGGAAGTGTAACGGGTGAAATCAGAGAGAGAACACACCTGTAATGTACCCTGCAGATGCCTGTTCCTGTCCCTTCGGACTGTACGACTTCAGGAACCCCAGAGTTTCTAAGCCAGTCCTGACAATGACTTGTTGTTTACCTGTTACTGTTGTATCAGACATAAGAAATACCTTAGGTGTAAGAATGTAATCCAAAACAAGAGGACCGGTCTCACAAACCAAATACACTTTAAAGATATCTTATAGTGTGGCTACTAATTTTTTTTTTCTAAATTGTAAAGAAATCGTTTTATGATACAATCCAAAAAGGTTTTTATATATATATATAAAACGGACCTAATTAGGTAAATTAGGGTTGTCGTTAAGGTACTCTTTCTATGATAGTAATAGAAACAAAAGTCTTACTCCTTTACACCGTATCTCTTCAAATCATTGATAGAGTTCTAGAGTATTGATTACTTACCACTTTAGTATCGCGTGAAATTAAATATTCTGAGAAGATACATAGGAGTAAAAGGACAAAGAAACATAGAAGTTTCATTAATTTTATGAGTCTTTAATATAAAACGGATATTAAAAGTATACAGGAAGTAATGTATGACAGGTGACGATATACCGGGTATTACCAGTGACGAAAATTTCTCTTAGAACCCTTTGTTTTACTACGACCTCCTTTGAAACGGTTTCACAATACACAAGTACAGAAGAGTTGATAGTTGAAAATATTAATCTGTTCACGGACCAAGGTCTCATCTCTGGATGCCCGGCACCGAGTGACGTAGAGGGTTTGGAGCCTAAGATTCGGTATGAGTGTCAAAGTGCAACTATACTCGTCACTACCCCTAAAAGTGCAATCGCGACGAGAGTCTTTAGCGAAGATTACACTCTAGGTCCTACACTTCTAATGACTAAAAGTGGGACACGTTTTTTGTGTGAAGTGGGACAGTAAGGAGGACTGTCGGTAACGACCCGAGAAGAGATACGGTCACAACACGACTCGTAAACTCGGAGTACCTAGAACGGATGACACCAGGAGTACTCTCGGTACGAGTCCCCAACCTAAGAGAGGTAACCTAACATACCGTCTGACTCCTAGTCTGTCGACACTAAAGGGAGTTCTGAGGCTCCCACTTATATGTGGTCTCGGTCGTAAAACAACAACAACAACAACAGAAAATTGACTATAGATCAACGAAATGTTACAACACAATCCAAGTCCACACCCCGAAGGTACCACCGAGTCTCCAATTTCTTTGACGGACGTTACGTCCTCTAGGCCCAAGTTAGGGACCCTACCCTTCTAGGGCACCTCTTCCTTTACCGTTGGACGAGGTCCTAAGAACGGATCTCTTAAGTACCTGTCTCTTCGGACCACCCGATGTCAGGCACCCCAATGTTACCCAGTCTGTGTTGACTAGCTGATTATGAAAGTGAAAAGTAATCCGATTCCACATGTCGTTTTACTAAGTCTATATACCTATCTATCTATGCCTCCATAAAAATAAAGTCTAAGAAAGGGGAATATCCAATAGTGTTTTATAACTCATACCAAGGAACACGGTATATCATCCAGGAACGACCAACAGATAACATATATGTCATCACACATATATAAAAACGGTTTGAGCATTAAATAGGAGGTGGGACTAAAGGTAAAAATTTTAGTACTGAAACAAACAAAAAATAATACAAGATTCTCAGACTAAACATATTCAATAAAACATAGTACAAAATATAAGGTGCATAGTCACCACAGATACTGTATACACTACATACCGTAAGAGAGAGACTGAATGAAGTAAGTAAATCACACTAATAGAGATGTAAGTAGGTAAACAACGAAATTCACAGTAATAAAGTAAGGAAAACTACGTCCGGTTTTAATCTTGGGCCTTGACGAACTGAGGGGCGGAAGTACACACCCCACTGGATACACCACAATTAAGATTTAAGGAGAGAGGACTCTGGTAAGTCTGAAAGCATGAGTCGATATAAGTCTCTTCTTCACAGAATAAGGAACTCTTACCTTGAAATCCGTGGTAGTTTGTCCATCTCTACCCCCACTTCTGTTGGAAGTAGGACTGGGACTTTAGTATCTTCCGCTTGCGGGTTTGAGTACTCTAGGTTTACCTGGGGTGTCTGGACTGAGATTAAAAGGGTACGAAACCATCTTAACCGGAATCTGGTGAAGACGAGACGTTCTGTCCTCTAGAAGGGTTGGGTCCCTAATTTGGGTCCTGAGGGCGTAACGTCCGTCTAAGAATTGGTCGACTCGGTGATTCCTTGGGGAGACCTTCTTGGGTGTTCCAAATAAGTTGAAAAACGGAAACTATAATTTGAATACAGGGGTTTCTCTATATAAGAGAAAGGACCCTTGTTTATAGAGGTTTACTTCGTGGTTGAGTGGGGCATTCAGACATGTTATGAACTTTTTAAGGGCTTTACTTAAGAAGGTCATTCAAGAATCAAAGGAGCCATAATTCCTGCAGGAGTCTTCATAACCTAAGGACCCCGTCACACTTTATTCAGAAGTTAACGACTTTTTATCGACGTTTTGTCAGAGGTAAATCACATAAAATGTTCTAGGGTCCGTGGTCCATGATTTACTCTTATAAACGGACACAATATAGTAAATTAGGAATATTGTTGAGGTGTCTCCTCCATAGTGATGAGAGACGTGAAAGTCTACTCCTTTATTTTATAGTTTTCAAATTCTTTACCTAGTTACAGTGTGTCGATCCTCTGGAACAAGAAAGGTGTGACGGAAGTGAGATTATATATGAGTAAATAGTTTCTCGTTAGTTGGGTGACTCGTCCGTTATCTATAACTAAGGTGTAATTGAAGACCATCACTTCGTGGTTTCTCGACGAGGAGGTTTGGTTCATTTGAATCTGATCTTATTCTTTACCTTTTAGATCTCAGTTTCTTTTATGTACCTAGATTTAGTACTTTCACCGTCTATCCTCAGGGACTTACTGTCGAAACGTATACCGGATCTTTCTCTACTGAGTATGTCTTCTTGTTCCTGTCTCTCGGGATTAACTCTCTGTTTTCTCCCTAAACTCTATCCTTCACTGAACCTTCTACATCTTACCGTGTAAACTTTTTATAATTCTTTTAGAGATCTTTTATTAAGTTTACTCTTTTTTGTCCTTTCTTGATCGAGTTTCTCATCCTTTTTCGATTTTTCAACATGTATTAGTCACATGACGTTACACTGAAACACTGGTTGTCACTTTCACTTCAGCGAGTCAACACAGGCTGAGAAACGCTGAGGCACCTGACATCGGGCGGTCCGAGGAGACAGGTACCCTAAGATGTCCGTTCTTATGACCTCACCCAACGGTAAAGGAAGAGGGCCCCTAGAAGGGTTGGGTCCCTAGCTTGGGCCCAGAGGACGTAACGTTCGTCTGTGAAATAGGAGACCCGGTGGTTCCTTGGATCAATATTACTACGTCACTACCTTTGATGTAGACCAGGATGTAGAATCATCCACTGACACTACGTCTGTGAGGACGAAGACTCGAGTCAAAATAGTCGTCATTTCTACCTTTCACCCAGGGAGGGTAGAAAGTCCAACGGTCCTAAAGAACCACCGAGTCTACCATTTCTTAGACGAAGTTCAAGTCCTCTGAACACAAGTCGGGGACTCAGCACTTCTAGGGGACCTCTTCCTTTACCGTTGGGTGAGGTGATAAGAACGGACTTCCTAAGGTACCTGTCTTCTCGGACAGTCCTATGTCAGATACCCCAGTTTTTCTCAACCTGTGCTGACTCGCTAATAGTGAGTCAGTGAGAGTTCGGGACCATTCAAAACTTCCCGTTAGTAAAAGTCTTCACTCGAAGAGGATATTTCTGGCAAATCGTTGTACGAAGCTTTTTGCCTTTTCTTCTGGTTCAAGGAAGTTCTTGAGTATTAATGTTCCTTTATACTAAGTGATCTTTCCATCCACTAAAATGTCGATGGATCCGATCCATCCTTAGGAAAACGTTAATCAATTATGTTTAATGATCCTGTTAACTTACGGGGTTGTCTTCTTATACGATGTTTATATTTAATTTATAAATTCAAAGTCCTGTATTTACTGATTGTTTTATACTTTTTTTACTCACTTAAGTGAGTATTAATCTCTTTACTTCTCTAGTAAATCTTGGAAAGTAGACACTCTGACCGTTTGAAGTCAACAGGTTTGATCACGACAGTTCTCTCATCCTTTTTTCTATGAGAGTCTCTACCAACCTCTTTGATAATTGTATCCCTTAATAAACAGTTATAGACGACGTTAAATTTTATACGTATAGAAAACTTGAAAACTTTACAGTGAAACTCCTAGAATAGGTTATTTATATAATCGTGTAAAATACTACTTTATTCTACATCTAACTAGAAGTCAATTCTTTATGGACAAAGATCTTTTTATTATTTGTTTACTTGGTCCTTGGTCAATCAGTAGAGAGAATCATTTGTAGAGAGAGATTCCTCGTCGGGGACGAACGTCGGAAACGATTATGTCTGTATCATACATCCTTCGTTCGAGGATCCACAGTGACTAGTAGGCGACAACTGAGTGAAACTTCACATGACAGTTCCAACAGTCCAGGAAAGAGTTCTGGTCAAAAGTCGAAGGAGTCTTGTAGGAACGGTTCTAACAGATCTTCTCTGCGACTCCAGGGCCGTTCGTCCGGTGTGTTCTCTTGATCAAAGGTTTCGACTTTGTAGAACAGGACTGTGGACCTGTCAGTACCCTCCTTGTCCTCACTCTTAATGGGTGCCCCTTTGCCATAGAACCTACTCGTGGATAGTGAGACTGTGAGTCGTCAGGAACTTCTATCTACACCAATAGAGGAGAGAATTGTCTACGCGTCGGGTCCAGTTTTTCGATCTCTTTGAAAGAACGGGTCTCTATTTGTTGGTCACTTACTTCCGTGACGATACACTCTTCCCTGTGAACTGAGGTTCCGTTCTGAGAAATGTTCTCCAGGAACCGTGCACGACTAAGGAGACGAACCTTGTAAAGGGAGAAGAGAGTAAAATTCGACTCAGTGAAAATGACTGAAAGGTCGAAGTCATCCTGTAGTACAGGATATCTAGAGAGGGGTCTCAGATCCAATACTCCAGGGTGAGGTGGTAGAACGACGGAAGTAAGTGACAAGTCTCAGGACCCATCGTTAATCACTGCTGAACTGACGGAAAGGGTGGGTGGACACTTACCGAATCTCCTCCCTAACACTGAATAAAGTACCAACTTAAGGGTTGGGTATCATTTTTTCGACGTGGATCCTGACACAATCACAATCAGTGACTCAACACAGACTCAGAAACACTGGGGTACCTGTCACGGACGGTCAGAGAGATAGGTGTCCTGAGAGGTCCGTGCTTATGACCTTACCCAACGACACGGGAGGAGGTCCTCTTGAAGGACTGGATCCCTAGTTTGGATACAGAGAATACAGGGGTCCTGACCGTCCTTCCAAGAAATGGTTCGTGGACCATGTCATGTTGTTTTATTTCAAACGTCTAATTTTTATATGTGTTTATTGACCTGTGGTGTAGTACTGTGATGTAAGCAGTTAAACTGTGAAGACGAATAACTTAGATGAGGAATTAAGAGAGATAAGTTTTATAATCAATTAAGTTTCCAGGATAGGGGACGGAAAAGGGGATATCACAAGACTTCCCTAAGGGACCACCGAGTCTACCATTTCTGACGTTACGTCTCTAGGTCTAAGTTAGGGACCGAGTCCTCTAAGGGACCTCTTCCTTTACCGTTTGACGAGGTCCTAAGAGTAGACCTCTTTAGGTACCTATCTCCTCGGACCACTCGATGACCGGTACCTCAACGTTTCTCAGTTCGTGTTGACTTACTGATTGTGGAAGTGGAAGTGGCGATACGAAGAACAGGGGGTTTTAAGACATCCGGAGGTACACCTCACTTTAGTTCTCCCTTTGGGTGGTCAGTGTCCAAACTTCTTTATATGAATGTTTCAGGAACGAGGAGACGTCTCAGAAGACCTTAAGACGACCCACCACTACCGGGTATTGAATATAACCACCGTTACCCCACCCTTCGACGGGGCCTTTGTTCGAGACACAGGTCTTGGTAGGTTCCCCTGAGGTCACTTTTATTGGGGACAGGTCTCACTTGTCCTTCTGAAGGTTTTGTTTCCAGTGAGTCCAACGAACTTAACCTACCGATACCTCTCCTGAAACACGGTTCTGATTCTCGTCGAAGAGTGCCTCGGAGGTCTATGGTTCTACCATCGGTACGTGCAACCCCCGTCCCCATTTATGACTCTACTTAACCTCTTATAAGACCACTACCACTAGTATCACTAGTAATCGAATTAAAATAGTCATGAACCTTTGAGTCCGAGTCTCTCCCTTTCGTCAGTCGGACATTCTCTCCCTGTCTCTACCCCGATCTACACGCCGGGTACCGTAGTCCCAGTCACTGGTCACTCCAGTAAGAAGGGGTTGGAAGTGAACAAAGACTCGCGATAGGTATCGTAGGGAGTGTCACCTTGGTCGAAGTCCTTTTTACAAAGGTTACTGTCCGACGAGTCCTGGGTGGGAGGGGTAGACGGGTGAGGTGACTCAGTCATCTCAAAGAGGACTCTCACTTATATCAGACGGAGGCATATATAGGGGTATACACGCCATAGGGAGACGTGTGATCGGGGGTTGAGGAGATGAGAGACACGTCGACGGTCTTGCATTTGGAGAGTGGAATTTGGTTTCAGGGTTGTACCGTGAAACGGTAGATGAGTGACGGTGGGCTCTGAGTGGGTGGAGAGAGAGTACCGGGATGACAGAAGAAAAAAAAGGTCATTTTATAGTTTAAGTACGACGGAACCGGGAGACGTACTAGTAAGGGAGAAATATTTCTAGACGAGAACCCTCCCCCAAAGTCCTACCCCTTGTATACATGTGGGTACTGACTAAGTACAGTCACATAACGTTTTGGGTGATGTTATGACATTTCATTAATCGGAGGTTAATTTGATTCATTCAATTAAAAAATTTTTAGACGAGAACTTCGGTCACACTCAACTCAGGACTGTAAGTTTGAGTGTCATTCAGGACTGAAGTGTTTAAAAATCTGAATATAGTGGTGGACAGAAACTTACTGTCGAGATCCAAGTTTATTCGTGCAACATTTGTATCGTCTGTAGTGTCGGTGGCCTCTCGAATCTCAAGGTGAATTGGAGGAACGACCCTTCTGACCCCTCGGATACCAGGTCTCTTCCTCTTCCTTCGTTGGTTTCGATGTGCGCTTTACTTGGGTTGAATAAAAGGAGAAGGTGATGTGTAGAAAGTCAAACGACTTTAAAAGACGAACCCGTTATCGAAAATTTCTTTCTCTAATTTATCTTGGTAGCTTATTCAAACAAATTTCACACCTACGGGACTGGAGGTGGGATAAATGAAACCCAGTCCCCGAGGTCCCACCGACCTGGTTTTACGTCAATAGACCTGTTTCCACCGAGTTTCCATGAAAACTGGAACTCAAGATTGTCGATACTAGGGGTGTGGTAGGACGCCTGGGGTGGAGACGGATCTGAACTGGTGTGTTGTGTTCCATGAATAGGACGAAGTAGAACACAGTGGAGTAGTCGTCAGTCCGTGTCCACAATGACGTGATTAAAAAACTAACTCCCCGCACTCCGAGTGTTCCCCTTCTACTGAAAGAGTTCCGGTACGTCAAATCTTTCCCGGTCTCGACGTGGGAGAAACTACGTGGGTCAAGACGTAGGAGAAGGTGGCGCTAATAGACGAGGGTGAGAGCCGGAGACCCCGTCGTGACTCAGCGTCAGAAACCGGTGTCACAAACCTTGGGATAACCGGGTTCGGTTACGCACCGGGACCCGAACCGTGACGTCGAGATGAAGGTGGGAACCGTGAGTACCGTTGGGGGATTCCTCCAAACCTTCGGGGCAAAAGGTCAACTTCTTTGACACTAAATCCTTTTTCTCCGGGTCCAATTTTACTGTTCTTGGATCGTAAACACAAGAGTCCCTTCCTGGAAAATGACTCTAGTGTAACTCCGGTCGGCCAGCCAGTCCTCTCAGGAATCCAAACTTATCGAACAAATGTAGAACTGGAGACGACAAACCCAACCAACATTACGGACCACGTAACCCGTATACAGTCGGTCCTTGTGGGTCAGGTCCTTCGTGTCTACCCACGGGGGCACCGTAATCCGACCATCGTGACCTATCTCTCGAGTCCAGTGGGTCCCTGTCACAGGAGGTAAGTGGGTTGGTGTGGAGTCGTGCCTGGACATTGGGACAGGAACTGAACTTGAGTCCGTCCCGTCTCATCACCATTTCGATCTCCAAACCTCTCGATCACAAGGAATACGACTAAGACTAGGCAGTAGTCTCGTGTCCCTTTTACAGGTCAGGACACCGCCCTTGTACTCCTACGGTAGGTCATCTCGGAGCCTGACCAGTCGTCTGAGTGGAGTGTCCGACAGTCGTGGGTCAAGACGTTTGCAGACTTCGGGGAGGAGGGCACCAACACCCGTGTCTCGACTCCTAACGCGTCTTTAGAACACGTCTCTTAACAGGGTCGAGTCCTTGTGCCGGGTTCCCTGACTCACACTGTATCACTGGAGTCTGGACCACAACCGGGGTTTCGAAGTAGGAGGAGTAACCTTTTACCACTCTATTGAGGTACGGTTCACCGTTTTACCTTTAACGTATGGGGTTGAGACCCTTCTGTTTTATGTCAGAACTTCATGAGGAAAGGTCAAACCTTAGTTAGACAACAGGGACAGACCAAGATTGACAACTAAGAACAGGACGTATGTCTAAAGAGTCCTCCGTTCATTCCACAGACCATAGGGGTAGAGAAATTCTTAACAAGTGTAGAACAACACTAGACGTGTCAGTTTCCGAAACCGCATTAATTGTTTCGTCTTCATCTACAAAAAGGCCTAGAGAGAACGAAAAAGTTATTAGGTTTCCTACAACCGTGAAACAGGTAGACCGAGGAGACGGAAAAGATTTAGGTCGGACTTGCAGACCTTCCAATACCATGTGTATGAAAACTTCGGAGAGCCTCTTAAAACTCGTAACGAAGCGATCACACACTCTACTCACGTTAACACGCCGTCAAACTTGTAAGAAACCGTAACGGAAAGAAACCCTAACGTTACTTTTGACTAGAGAAGGTTAGGACTCCGACGACGACTCAAAAGGTTTAAACGACTGTATAACTCACGTCGTGAAAGTGTCGTAGTAGAGTCCTAGACTTTATTGAGTTGAACTTAAGGTAGTGGAGGTGATCGAAATAAACATCACTACGAAGGATTCCGGGTGCACTGAAGTATAAGGTCCTACAGACCAAGATCTACTCACTAGTATGGTAGGACCAATAGACCCAGTACTTCTAAAAAAAATATATGAAAAAAACAAATAAGAACAGTGGGTGAAGAATTATAGAAGACGAAGACAATCCAGGTATGGTAAAGACATTAAATAACACGGGTAGCAACGTACTTTTCAAGGGAACCATAGAGATTAAAAGAGTTTCTCTAGAGATCAGAAAGGGTAAGATAACTAATGGAGAGGTACGATAAGAAACCTTGACGTAAGTTTACCTATATAGAAAGGAAAAAAGGAAACGGAAATCGAAGGGAAGAAAAGAGTCGATAAACATTCCGGAGGAGTCTGTTGGTAAAACGCAAAAACGTAAAGAAAAAGAACCCCTACCAGAACGAGAGACGGAGGACATGTTACAATACTTTGAGGTACGTATCAAGAAGCCTGTGAGATAGTCTAGATTAGGGAACTTGGATAAACAGTGAAGATGAAATATTAACATTACCTAAACTAAATCCAGTATGGACTTACGAGATCACTAAAAGGGAGGAAAGAAGTTAAAGTCAGACTTAAAACGTTGTTCCTCAAGTACCAGACTCGGTGTCAACGAGGGTCAGAACAAAAACGACTGACATATCTCAAAGAGATAAAAACGGACGTTTCTTATATCAGTTAGACTAAAACCATAACTGGTAGACCAATACAGGTACACATCTCAGAAGAGAACACAACAACCTTCTCCGACAAACGATACTGGTCACTTAAGAGATCCGTTTTGAGATAATCGTAAACGGGTCGAAGTAAGATATGAGGTTCCGGTTTAAACGGACAATGAGGTCCATAGAGAACTGAAGAATGAAAACGTAAGGTCAGGGGGTACTACTTTCCTATATAAACCCCCCATAATCAAGATCTTCCAGAATATCCAGATGTATCTTGGCAAGTTGAAGTCAAAGAAGTCGTAATGTCTAACCCAGTATCTGAACCTAATGACACTATGACTTACCAAACGGAACCTTTACGTGTCTCTAGTAAGACAGTAAAAACTTTAACGTGGGTTCATGACGTAAAGTTTGAGAAAACAACCGATACTCTCGATGAGGTTTTTCAACCGAATTTTGAGTCGCAAGTTTTTTGATTCTAGTACCGTAGACCAGGGTAGTGAAGTACCATTTATTTACCCCTCGTTACCTTTGACACTGTCTAAGATGAAAACACCCGAGGTTTTAGTGACCTTTACCTTTCACGTCGGTTCTTTAATTTTCTACGAACGAGGAACATTCTTTTCGATACTGGTTATATCTTCGTATAATTTTTCGTCTAAGTACATATAGTATATTCTTTACTTAGCGGTCAAATCCAAGCTACGTTCCACGTCCTACGAACCTCGACCACGTGACCCTATTGGGCCTCCCTACCACAGTCCCCCTTCCACCCTCCCCCCAAACCCTAACCCTTGTGCACATGTGGGCACCGTCTAAGTACAACTACACAGGGTTTTGGTTATGTTATAACATTTCATTTATTATTATTACAAAAAATTTTTCGTCTAAGTACAACTACATACCGTTTGGTTATGTTATAACATTTCATTAATCGGAGGTTAATTTTATTTAAATATAAAAAAATTTTTTCGTCTCTGTAATGTAACGGTTGTTTCCAGATAGAGCAGTTCGATATCAAAAAGGTCATAAGTACATACCTACACTTTTAATCTGGTATTTCTCTCGACTCGTGACATATTAATTACGATGATTTAACACCTCAACCCCTTCTAAGAACTCTCAAGCAACCTGAAGTTCCTCTAGTTTGGTCAGTTAAGATTTCCTTTTGTCGGGACTTATAAGTAACCTACCTGACTACGACTTCGACTTTGAGGTTATGAAACCGGTGGACTACTCTTCTTGACTGAGTGACCTTTTCTGAGACTACGACCCTTTTTAACTTCCGTCTTCACCCACTGTATTCTCCTACTCTACCAACCTACCGTAGTGGACGAGTTACCTGTACTCAAACTCGTTCGAGACCCTCAACCACTACCTGTCCCTTCGGACCTTCCGACGTCAGGTACCCCAGTGTCTCTCAGTACGTACTGACTCACTGACTTGACTTGACTTGAGACCCCAACTCACTTAACCCAAGTTTAGGAGAAAAACATACAAAGACCGATAAACCGGACCTGTTCCTCGAAGTAGAGGGACTCGGAGTCCAGGCGATTAACACTTTACCCTGATTGACACCCGGAGAGGAGGGTCCCCACTGTACTCTTCACCACCCTATTACACACACCCGGGGACTATGTGCCAATGATGTGACTGCTACTAATATTAACAACGACTACAGTGGAGTGAGGGGAGATCGAGGCCAAAGAGGATAAATACTGGGGTGACGTGTCCCAAGACCTCTCCGACATAACCCTCCTAGTTCGTCGGTTATACGAATTGGTTAATGTTGACGTAAGAATAAAAAACGTACGTCATCTTTGATTTACTCAAACTTACCCGAGTCTAGATGTCCTCTGGATACAAGTGTTTAAGACCATGGGAACCTACGATTATACATCGGGCACCGTGTCTACCAAGGAGTAAGAGGGAGTCAAAGGGAAGACCCTAGTTCAATCACTCAAACTTGACACCAGAGTTCATCCTGAGACTAACTAACATCCCGGACCTCCCTCGAAAGACGGTTCTACGGGAGGGAAGACCCGAACCTCCTCTCCTAACTAATCACTAGAGACGGTGTTCCAGTCCTCCTCTCTCACCTCTGACGAACAACGGTTACGTCCTGGTACAGTAGAGATTCCACGGACGTCGGTCACTGTGGTGTACAAGTACCTTGCAGTCTAGGACTCTGAACGGACCACGACCTCCTTCTTCCTCTGGGACTAGACCCAAAGTGAGAACCGAGACAATTATTGGACGAAACACTGAGACTGGTTCTGTAATCAAAGGAGGATGTCATAGGTAAAGGAGGTTGATGTTCTGGTTGACACTAAGACATGATCTGTCGACTGTGAAACCCCGCGACTCTCCACTAGTCCTTATAGACCCCGATGGACGGTGTAAGATGGTTTATCTCGTGGACCACAAGAATAAAATTCCCTTAGAGTGGTCGAGGAACCCGTGTCTCTAATGACGGGTGAGAGATTCCGGTCTTCCCGGTCCTGATGTCCTGTAGTAGGGGTCCTGGACTGTGTATCTACGAGTTCTTTATAAATAATCTCGTACGTCTTCGTAAAAAGAAATAACTACTAATTAATTTCATATGTGTAACTCTGTATGTCCGTAAAACAAACCTTATCGTGTTTTTTAGAACGAGAATCTCAGTAGGAACTCACACATAGGGTCTGAAAAGGGAACAACTAACACGCCGTCGTCCGTTCATGTGATTGAAGAGGCTCGGACAAAAAATTTTTGTACTTTGGTATTAATCTTACAGGATCCCATAAGATCAATGGAATCTTCTCGACGAGTCCCTTGATTGACTTCTTTATAGACATCTCTCGGGTCGGTTTGGAACCGATCTATTCCACGAGGTATTTATTGTTGTTGGTAACCGTAATGATAATGACGTTATTTCTCATCACTCACCACTGGTTTGTGTCGATAATCCTCGGGTCCTTTTATCCCTCCAACTGTTCCTCGTAACACACGTCAAGAACTTTCATACTACCTCGACCCAAGCTTAGGACCGAGACGCAACACTTGAAAGGGAGAGTATGTGAGTCGACCGAGTGGACGTCGGACCCGTATTACCCACATGGAAGTAGTGACTTGCCCAGACTTCGTGCGTGTTCAATCGTACATATTTGGACCTGTGCGTCAGGGATCTTTACAGAGAGGAGCGAGAAAGGGACCTCACCCTCGGGGTGCCCCGTCCCTAGCACAGACAAAAAAAGGGGCTACACAGGGGACACAGCAGTGTTACGGAACACTAGGACCGACTACTTGTATACAAGGGACAACACAACAACAACAACAATAATATTCTGTCTCTCTCCCTTTGGACGGGTACCCACTCAAGGGACTTCTTCTCGGACAACGAGACAAAAGTTCATAAAGGTCTGTTTAGACGGAGAGGGGTCTGTGACGCGTGAAGACCACGTAATCTTGGGTGGGGAGGGAAGAGAGACGAGGGAGGGACAAGACCACTGGTGTCCAGACACATGACCGACTCTCACACCCGTACCGACGGACTCCAAAGAGGGGATACGTGCAACGAGGTCGACCAGCCTTTCTTCGGTTCATCGGGGTCTGTATGGACTGGTGGAGAGTTTCGGGATACCCAAGTCGACACATCGTCCCTTGGAGACAAATAAAACATCAATCTCCTTTACCTCTGGTACCGTTATTACTTGTAGAATGAGTCTCAGTGTTTCGTCCAATATTTGACTCGGTTCTGACCTTGGGTGTGGTCCCTGGGAGGAGGTAGTGTGTCGTGATCCGTCCAAGGTCTCAGGGTTGAAGGTACTTGTACACCACAGGTGTACGGGTATTGACCGACCTACCTGGTAATCTCCACTGGA
>SJYO01019004.1:599437-620000 GCA_006410555.1 Capra ibex | reverse complement strand
GGAGAACTACTTTCAATTTCACCTCTCACTCTTTCAACCGAATTTCGAGTTGTAAGTCTTTCGATCTAGTACCGTAGACCAGGGTAGTGAAGTACCCTTTATCCACCCCTTTGTCACCTTTGTCACAGTCTGAAATAAAAAACTCCGAGGTTTTAGTGACGTCTACCACTGACGTCGGTACTTTAATTTTCTGCGACTGAGGAACCTTCCTTTCAATACTGGTTGGATCTATCGTATAAGTTTTCGTCTCTGTAATGAACCGGTTGTTTCCAGGTAGATCAGTTCCGATACCAAAAAGGTCACCAGTACATACCTACACTCTCAACCTGAGACTTCTTTCGACTCACGGCATCTTAACTACGAAAACTTGACACCATAACCTCTTCTGAGAACTCTCAGGGAACCTGACGTTCCNTACCCGTAGTAAGTCTCTCCGGTGGGTCGAGACCGACACGACACAAGCGAAGGAAGGTTTACGTATAAGCTCCAAACCTTTAACCCGAACTCTCGGTGAGTATTCTAAAATTTTTTAATACACTGTCACATTTGGTGGGTACGGGTGTGAGGGACTCATAAAGGGGTTTGCGGGACCTAGGACAACTTGCATCATATGTGATCACCACACAACGACGAACAGAAACTTAAACGAGAACTTAGAATTAAATAAAGAGTCATGTGTCATTAACGTATGACGACAACAAGTCAGAAATTCAGCGCAGGTTGAGAAACACTGGGTCACCTGACATCGTACGGTCCAAGGAGGCAGGAAGTGAGAGAGGGCCTCAAATGAGTCTAAGCGCAGGGAACTCAGCCACTACGATAGAGTGGTAGAGTAGGAGACGGTGGGGGAAGAGGAAAACGGAAGTCAGAAAGGGTTATTAACGTATACCAAGATTCGTTTCTTCACATTTTAGCACATCACTTCAGAGGGAGGGTAGGGACGGGGTTCTGGTGAGTGTAGGGAGGAGTCTGGTGGTCACTGGAGGCACAGTCAACACACAAAGGTTTTCATCGTATCCTAATATATTCGTTCACATACAGTATATACATACACAAGCACATCTCATGTGCGTTTGCAATTCACTTTCATTGTGTGGATATAAGACAGGGAAGAAGATTCTGTTTATCGCCCTTTGGTGTATGACGAGACGTACAATAAACGAATTATATAGATCATTTAACCAAGGTTTAATCACGTATTTCTAACTCGAATAATCTCAGAAAGGGATACTTCGACTTGAGTGACTATAAGTGTAACAATACCGAACAAGAGACACACTGTCCATTCGAAGTTTATTTGGTCAATGTCCTTACACTTTGAAACTAAGTAAGGAAAAAAGTCTAATAGCAGAGTCAGAAGCACGATTACACGACTGCAACGGTAGTGCCTCAGAGTCTTAACAAAGACACTTGGAGACTTTTATCCTATAAGCAATTGAATCTTATTAATTCAGTACTGGTATTCCATATCTGGGACAGTCCCACCGACGACCGTAACGGCGGACGTGAAGCAAAGGGTCCCACCTGCGGACAGGCGTCCCCTGCCCACTTCTCAGTCTGCCCTCGGGGTCACCCCAACATCCGAACTTGCCGTCGCTGGGACCGAGGTTCCAGTCTCCGGGTCACCGGTGTATTTCCCGCGTCGCCTGTCCCCTCAGTTCACTTGGGGGCTGGGCAGAGGGAAGGAGAGTGTAGAAAGTCCTATCGGCCCCGGGGAGTGTCACCTCGGACAAGTCCCGCTCCGGGAGATCTTCGCCCATGACTCTGTGAAACCCCGTCTTCTCCCACCCACAAGTGACCCCTGGTTGGGGACACTCTCCTGCTCCACCCCGCCCCTTCCCCCGTGGGGGCCACCGGTACGTGTGTGTGTGTGGATGGGTGTGGGGTGGGGGGGGCAGGGGTCGGCGGTGGAGGGCCCGACGAGATCACTGAAGGGGTGTTCCGCCCGTCGGCTGCCGTAGGGGAGTTCCCTTCCTGGGACTCCCACTTCGGTCCGAGTCGACAACTAACCTAGGGGACGGGGTCCTCGTGGGTGGAGGCAAGGGTACCGAGGGCGACACGAGTCGAGGGGTCCCACACTCTCCGTCCTGGTAGTCCTCTCCACCCTCCACCCAAGTCCTACCGTCTGTGTACATGTGGGTACCGACTGAGTACAGTTACATACCGTTTTTGGTGATGTGACAACATTGCATTAATCGGAGGTTAATTTTATTTAATTAAATTTTTTTCTTTCTCCATTCCTGAAACTCCCCGGTACACCCCTCATTCATGTGTCTTACTTAGGTCAACTCAGTCACTCTCCACCAGACTTCTTCCTCCGAGACAGGAGTCAGTCGTTCGAGCTTTTTTGTGAAAGGAAGGAAAGGGTGGTTCCAACGGATTTTGCCTATGAATGACATATCTAATTATATCTTTCGTACAGTCGCTTCATAAGTCTCAATCGACAATCGAGAAAGGGACCGGTAAAAGAATCGATAAAATTCACCTGTAAATATGTTGTTTGTCTAGGCCTAAACCGAGTACAACTTCTTTAATTTAAATGATGGGCGAGCAGGGGGTCACGAGAGTCCGGAACCTGTTGAAGGAGTAGTGTCCTGTCCCCTGGGGTCCGAAGAAAGGTTCGGGATGGGCGAGGGGAGGAGGGATCGGAGGATCCACGCGGGTGGACAGAGACGAGGACGGCACTACTGTAGTGTGCCCACCTGCCCCACCCCCAACCTGTTGGTCCACCTCCTCCCCTCGTGAGTGCGGGGGCCGGACCGAGGACTCGACCCTGGGGAATAGGACGGGAGTCTGATCCGGCTGTGGTAGGTACGAGGACCAAGAGACCGGAGACGTGAGTTTGACCTTGGTCCACCGGTCGAAGGGACTCAGAGTCGACGTCTGTAGTCCTCCACTCCTAAGAGTCGGAAGTGCTCCTCGCGATCGGTCAAGGACATTATTTAGAGAGGGATAATATCACATGCAGATAGGGTAGCCGAGACAAAGAGACCTCTTGAGAACCGAGTACGTGACGAAATCAGGTGACAGGAAAAAGAAACTATAAGTCGGGGCAAAAGTGAGAAAAAGAAAGAGTTTACCCCCATGTTGTACGGTCCCTGGTCCGCTCTGTCCGACCAGGCTCCACTACGGGTCACTCAGTGCACAAACCCTTATGGTTCCCCTCAACGAGGACTCTGACCTGATAGAATACACCGTCTCCACTGTTCTCGGACACTACAGTAAATTTTTATTGTTCTCGTTAATTAACTAAATTAGTTTTCCCCAACAGGGTCCACCCGGATTGGATTAGTCACCTCGGGAAATTTTGTCACAAAGTTCCCGTCTCTGGGCTTTGTCGACTCAGAGAACACCAAAACTTCTTCGTTTGACGTGCACCACCCCGACTACCACCGGAGGACCTCGACTTCCGGGGTGGCAACCTTTGACTTGAACCGGTCACTGAAGACAGTTATTCGTGAACCAAGGTCAAGACTTTCCACTCCGGGTGCTGAGGTTCGTGTCTCGGATCCCGGGTCGTGTACGACAGCGGGTGTTCGGTCCCTCCCGCCCCCGACATCCCCCGGACAGAGGGGAGCCCGGGAGGGTGGGTTGCCCGGACCTCTGTTCCAAGGAGGACGGACTCCCAACGGTCACCGGGTCGTCCCGGCCCCAGAGGAGGGACGTCGGAGAGGTCGGTGGGGGTCGACGTGCCTCCGGGGTCCTCAGGGATGGAGACAGTCCCATGGGAGTCCGGCGTCAGGACACTGGTCCCACCGGAGGGAACGACGAGACACGTCTATGGCCACGAGCCAGAGACCCCCGTGACTCCTGGTCAGGAACTTAGACGAGAAAAGTGAGGACAGAACAGGGAAAAGACCCCAGAAACCGAAGTCGTGACTACCCGAAGGTTCAGTGAAACGAACCGAGAGACAGTGGCAAGCGGTCCCGTTGGGGTCATGTATGGGGCACCCGGGGGGTGCGGGAGACACGGGTCCAGTGGGTGTGGGTGGCCGACCGTACTACGGACGGGACACCAGGGTTGGGACGCTGGGTTGACGACCGGGACGGGAACGAGTCCGGACCGGAGGGGGTGTTGAGACCGTGGGTGTTGACAGGAGCACTCTTTGGGTTTACGGGAAGGACTCAACGGGCCCAGAGGACCTGGTCGCCGGAATCGGTAGTGGTGTCGGAGAAGAGACCAAGACGAGACTCTAGGGTGGTCCCGGGGTCTCGCAACGGACTGAGGAGTCGAGGCCCAACCCTCCGAGGTTGGGGTCGGGCAGACGGGGAGGGAGATGTCTCTACTGGACAGGTCGGTCAAGAGGGGTCAGTGTACGGGTAGAGGGGTCTCTGGTTTGTAGACGTCCGTACTCTAAGACCATGGAGGAAGGTCAGGGACCGTACCCCGTCACTATGGTACCCACTACTCAGTTTAGCTGGAGTGGACGGTCGTGATTAGTTCCAACAAAATTCTAGACGAACAGGAGGTTCACCGAGCCTTAGATCTGTTTTGTAACCGGGCTTGACAAAAGGTCCCAGAACCTCAGTCGATGCAGACAGATGTAGACATCTTTTAAGACTTTCTCTACCCTTATGGTCTGGTGGACTGGACGGAGAACTCTTTAGACATAAGTCCAGTCCTTCGTTGTCAATCTTGACCTGTACCTTGTTGTCTGACCAAGGTTTATCCTTTTCCTCATGTAGTTCCGACATATAACAGTGGGACGACTAAATTGCATATACGTCTCACGTAGTACTCTTTGTGACCTGACCTTCTTTGTGTTCGACCTTAGTTCTAACGGTCTTCTTTATAGTTATTGGATCGATACGTCTACTGTGGTGGGAATACCGTCTTTCACTTCTCCTTGATTTTTCGGAGAACTACTCTCACTTTCTCCTCTCACTTTTTCAACCGAATTTCGAGTTGTAAGTCTTTTGATTCTAGTACCGAGACCAGGGTAGTGAAGTACCCTTTATCTACCCCTTTGTCACCTTTGTCACAGTCTGAAATAAAAGACCCCGAGGTTTTAGTGACGTCTACCACTGACGTCGGTACTTTAATTTTTTACGAATGAGGAACCTTCTTTTCAATACTGGTTGGATCTATCGTATAACTTTTCGTCTCTGTAATGAAACGGTTGATTGCAGGCAGATCAGTTCCGATACGAAAAAGGACACCAGTACATACCTACACTCTCAACCTGACACTTCTTCCGACTCGCGACTTCTTAACTACGAAAACTTGACACCACAACCTCTTCTGAGAACTCTCAGGGAACCTGACGTTCCTCTAGGTTGGTCAGGTAAGATTTCCTCTAGTCGGGACCGTAAAGAAACCTTCCTTACTACGATTTCGACTTTGAGGTGGAGTACGCTTCTCAACTGAGTAACCTTTTCTAAGACTACGACCCTCCCTAACCCCCGTCCTCCTCTTCCACTGCTGTCTCCTACTCTACCGACCTACCGTAGTGACTGAACTAGCTACACTTAGACTCACTTGAGGTCCTCAACCACTACCTGTCCCTCCGGACCGCACGACGCTAAGTACCCCAGCATTTCTCAGCCTGTGCTGACTCGTTGACTTGACTTGACTCCTAAACTGGACTGGTAAACATTGTTAAATAGAATGAAGGGATTATGTGGAGGATTTCAGGTCGGTGTCCTCAGAGAGAAGACACCTTAGATATCGACAAAAGTATGGATTTTTAAGAGGGAGGCTAAAAAGGACCCAAACCGAATGAGAGGAGACTGAAAGATCCAGGAACAGTAGTAAGGAACTAGGATGTCCGTCAAGGGGTAGAAACTACTCTTGTAGGGACCGATGTGGAGAGGAGACACGTTTCGGGGAGACCGACTAGCCCTCCTGGCTCTGTGTCCCCGTGTCTGTGCCGGAAAGCGACACCTGACAGGACCATAAGGCATTCCTGACTCAAGAGATATTATGACATACGTCGAACTCTCGTCTCTAGTCTTGTGATGTAAAAGGAAAGAAAGAAGAGGGGTTTGACTGTAATATCTCGGCCCGTGAATCAGACCGACCGGTCGTCCCATCGATGTGGACGAAGACTTTACAAACGAAAGTGTGAATTGTCTAATTATTTATCTGTGAGTCTCCTAAATCGTTAGGGTTTGTTAGTCGAGACTAGATTTTTATCTCGTTTCGGAGACCAAAGAGTCTTGGTAAAGAGAGTAAGTAAACTCAACGAAGGTTTATACTGTTTCTTAAACGTAACCTTTTGAATTAAAAAAAATTGTTAACTTTACGTCAGCGACGGTCAAATCCCAAAATGACTCACACAGAACACAAAATAGAATACAGTCGTTAAGAATTCAGGGTCTATAAAGACACCGGGGTCCGAAAATAAAAAGTAGGTTACTGTTATAAACTCACCCATTCTAAATTTTCAAAATTGACTCCATTCTAAGTCCATTATATTTGAAATGGTAAAACTGGTAAAAATTTCATATGTCAAGTTACCAAAAATTGTAAAGGTTTCAAGACGTCGGTAGTAATGGTAGCTCAAGGTCTTGTAAAAATAATGGGTGTTCCCGTCAGGAAATAACAATTACCCCTTGTCAGTAGGGGTAAAGGAGAAGAGAATCAGAGACCGTCGGTGATAGTACGGAAGACAGAGAAACGACACCGAATAGGACCCATAAAGTATATTTACCTTATACAAACGAAGGGGGGGGGGGGGGGAAATAAGATAATTGTACTACATAACTGGGAAAAACGATAAAACGATACAACTCGCTCCTTTGGTGAGTCAGTGTCACACTTTTAGGAAAAGTATACGACGACCTAAACCAACGATTATGACACAGCTCCCAAAGAGGGAGATATAGGTATCCCCAATCCTAGACATCAAAAGAACACAACAGAGACAGTCCAAAACGATCATCCCATTATGACCAGAGTGTCTTACTAAATCCTTCAGAAAAAACCATTCTAAAACTCTTACCCATAATTAGGAAATTTACGATCTTCAACGGTTATTCCGGTAGACTAAAGTCCGAAAAAACCTTCCAAAAACTAATGATTGAGTTAGAGGAAGAAGTACGACCAGACAAGTCTAAAGGACGAATATGTACTAAATTCACAAATCTACAAACAAGTAAAGAAGATCCAATTGGTCGACTGAGTGTTAATAAGCACCACACAAATGGGATTGAGATTCGTCATCGTCACCAGGATTGGTGACTAAACTGAGTCGTTTCCGTCTTCACCTCTGTAGACTCTCGCTCCTCCTCCGTTCGGTCATCCCCCGACGGTGTCCTCGACCCCCTCTCACCCCGCCCCGACGTCCACTCTCACTCGTCGAATCCCCTCCAACACAAAGGACCTTCTGGGGGAGGGAACGGGTATAGGGGACTTGTGTCAAGGCCCTAGCAGAGGGAGATGTTTCCTGGCCTGACAGGTTCTTAGTCTGACTGAGTCAAGAATACAGTAGGTTTCCTGACTTAATGACGTCTTGGTACCAGAGTCTTCGAGCTCTAAAGACATGGTGGGGACTAAGGAATGGAAATATCCACCCACTTACTCTCTGTGTCAACTCCGGTGTCTAAACATTTCGTCGTCTCAAAATAATCTCGTTTTCCGGGGTTTGTGCTGCTGAACCCCATCTCCTTCATTTGACTCAAGTTTACAGAAAAACTGGCGAATCCCTTACACAAAGTTCTTCTCACATTTTACAAAACTAAATCAGACGCGAGAACTCGCCCACTCCCCCAGTCCTCCTACGAGGCCGCCTCGGAGTCACAGTCTGACTTTGCCACCAGACACCACCCGTGTGTAAAGAGGACACAGACAACTCCACCGAGAAGACCGACTTCGGAACGGGCGTGCGGAACGTGTGCACGCCGCAGGAGGGGACCACACAGTAGACCACCTCCTATTCAACAAAGAACACCCCTTTCGGAACCGGTGTGAGACACGTGTCTATCCTCAAGAGAAGGTTCACACTGGTGAACACGTACTCGTCCCGCCTGAACAACGGTTTCGGAGCGGGCGTGGTGGCCGTCAACTTGCCGACAAGGGAACACACGCACGACGTCACGGCCTACTCCGGACTGACCACCGCCTTCGGGGCGGGTGTGAGGGACGTGTGCATGCCGAAGAGGGGCCTCACGCAGGAGACCACAAGGTGCTCCAATCTGAAGACCGACTTGGGAGCGGGCGTGAGGCGTGTGTGGTCCCCGAAGAGGGGGCTCACGCAAGAGACCACAGCCTACTCCAACCTGACGACCGACTTCTGTGCGGGCGTCAGGAACGTGTGCTACCCGAACACGGACCTCACGCTCAAGACCACGGACAACTCTACCCTGAACTCTGACTTCGGGGCGGGTGTATGGGGTGTGTGCATTCCGAAGAGGGGCCACACACACGCGGACACGCTCTATTCCCAACTTAAGACCGACTTAGACACAGGTGTGTGTGGTGTGTGCATTCCGAAGAGGAAGTTCACACAGGAGACCACCAACTGCTCACACCTGGAGACGACCTTCGTGGTGGGTGTGAGAAACGTCCTCATGCCGAAGAGGGGACTCACACAGGAGACCACGTTCTACTCCAAGCTGGACAGCGACTTCGGGTCGGGTGTCAACGGTGTGTGCTACCAGAAGAGGAAGTCCACACAGGAGACCACGGACTGCTGTCGACTGAAGACCGACTTAGGAAAGGGCGTGAGGACCGTGTGCATCCCGAAGAGGGGTCTCACACAGGAGACCACCTGCTACTCCAAGCTGAATAGCGACTTCGGAGCGGACGTGAGTGTCGTGTACATGCCGAAGAGTGGTCTCACACAGGAGAGTACATACTACTCGAAGCTGGAGACAAATTTCGGGGCGGGTGTGAGGGGTGTGTCCTCCCCGAAGAGGGGACTCACGCGTAAGACCACAGGCAGGTCCGAGGAGAAATTTGACTTCGGGAAGGGTGTGTGGGGTGTGTGCATCCCGAAGAGGGGTCTCACCTAGGAGACCACTGACTCGTCCAAGCAGTAGAACGACTTTGGGTCAGGTGTGAGAGGTGTCAACTGTCAGGGTTTGGGGTCCTGAAGTTAGGAGAAGTTGTCGGACAGACAAAGGAGTCCCCAGGGGTAAACACGGCCCGGCCGGAGATAGAGGTATGGACCCTGGGGTGGGGGTCTCTTCTGACCGACGGAGACCCCACCGGACCCCTTATGAAGATGTCATGAAAAGAGACAGAAAGGTTTGTTTCCGTCCCGTGGAAGGGAGAGGACGGGAAGGCGAAGGAGCTAGGTCCGTGATGGTGGTCGCCGGACGACGACGACCAGGAGGTCCGTGTCCAGAGGACCGACGTGCCCTAGAAGCCGTATGTTCGTGCACTTCTAGGTCCCACCCCCTGATGTGTCGTGGACGACGTGTACCTTAAAGACTGACGTCTCTAGGCCTCCCGTCCTTCCTGTCTCCACCTCAAGACCGAAACCAAGACACCGTCTCTCTTCTCAGCCTCAGTCTTGACTCTGCACCTCGGCGGTTTCGTCAAGACGGAGCAGACTACCAATTCTGAGGTAAGGAACAAGAAGTTTTACAAATGTAGCAGTCCCGGTGGGTCGTTCTGAAGGACGTCTCCTGGATGATGTTGCTGGAGGATTGCGTGTTGGTGGGTCACTGTGTTTGTCCCAGGTTTCCCTAACAGACACTGGTTCTCTCGAGATTGGTCTCCTGGGTGTACCTTTGCACAGACAGAAAGGGACAGAGGGACTCTCCTACCCCACCTTCTTGTCTCGACAGGGACTCGAACCTTCTGGGACCACATCCTCCGTTGTGTCGCCTCACCGATTTCTATGGTGCACACTCTGTGGACTTGGACCTCCCAGGGCAACGACGACGACGACGATTCAGTGAAGTCAGCACAGGCTGAGACACGCTAGGGTCTCTGTCGACGGGAGATCCGAGGGGTAGGGACCCTAAGAGGTCCGTTCTTGTGAGCTCACCCAACGGTAAAGGAAGAGGTCACGTACTTGCACTTTCACTTCAGCGAGTCAGCACAGACTTGGAGTCACTGGGGTACCTGACGGCGGAAGGTCCGAGGAGACAGGTACCCTAAAAGGTCCGTTCTCATGACCTCACCCCACGGTAACGACTGTTTATGAATAATCTCCTGATGAGACCTGGTCTTAAGGGTGTTCGGTCCCGAAGGGACCACCGAGTCGGTTACGTCCTATGTGTCCAAACTGGGAACCCAGCCCTTCTCGGGGACCTCCTTCTTTACCGTTGGGTGAGATCGTAAGAACAGATCTCTTAAAGGTACCTGTCTCCTTGGGCCGTCTGATATCAGGTACCCCAGCGGTTTCTCAACCTGTGTTGGCTCACTGATTGTGAAAGAAAGTGAAAGTGAAGTCTTCCGAAAGTCGTCATCTGTTGTGTGTGTGCCAGATCCGGGGGGTTACTGACCACGGTGCCTAGTCAGACTCAGAACAATTAAAGGTATTAATTGGATTTATTTTTACCATGGTCCTTAGTTATATTTTCAAAAGAGGAATAGCATGGAGAGCATTCCTCTACAGTTGTGACTTGTGGAACGAAGTCGTGGCGACCAAGATAAGTCGACCGCCCTTACGTCCTAGTGTATCAGACTCCTTGGTCCAGGTCTGGAGTCGCGTAGACGGACTTGTGAACGGAAGTGACTACGTGACTTGAAAACTTTTGGTTGACACATATGTAGATGTAAGATCTTAATAAGGTAGTCCTATCTTACGATGACATAAGACTCTGTCCCGGAAATTTCTCCACTAATTCCAATTTTCTTCAGTATTCCGAGATTAGTTATACAGACACTGGAGGGACATCCTCCTTTCGGTCCTACACGTCGGAGTCTTTCCGGTCCACTCCTGTCTCACTCCTCCACTGGTAAGTTTCAAGTCCTCCCTCTGGAGGACACATTTGACGGTTGTGGAGGCGGTTGGTTCTTGACGTTCGGAGGTCTTTGTGTCATTTTGGAAAACGAAGACGGTACTTAAGACCACGACACAAAGATGACGAGACCACGGACTCGATTGTCTTTACGAAGAAGATGGAACTCGAGAAGGCATTCACGGAGACATGGACGGGATGTCAGACGGGGATTCATTCAGGGTACTCTAGGTAGTCGACAAGGTCATTTACACTTTCCCGGTTTCAGAGATAAGTTTCTATTCTCAACCAAACCGTCTTTTACGTTATCGTCGATGTACTGTGGGGTTTAGTGTAATTTATGGTATGGTTTTGAGAGATCTTTTGTTTCTCGGTGTTGTTTCGTCCACGATTCTGATTCTTCTTTATTGTCCTAACTATGCATTGTGTGCTGATATAAATTGTACCTACTGACTGTTCGTGGATGAGATGTGGTGTCCCTTGTGACGAGTACAATACACTGTCGGACGTACCTTCCCCTCAAACCCCCTCTTACCTATGTGCATATGTATACCGACCCAGGGAAGCGACAGGTGGACTTTGATAGTGTTGTAACAATTAGTCGATATGAAGTTATATTTTAAAATTTTTCAAAAAAATCTTTTTTTACTTTCAAATTCCTTATATTACACCTTGTTTTCTTAAAATTGTAATTTTTGAAGTAATTACTTACTCTATTTTAACAGTACTTGGAAATGTACGGATTGTCATGTGACTTCACTTTATATGTCGTTTTTGAATCTTTATTTACCCCCTAAAGTATATTTAATGTTACTGTAACGCTCATTAGACGATACTGAGAATCGTCTGGTTTTTGTTCCTATATTTGTTGAACTTTTTATACTGAAGATAATCTATACGATAAAGGGAACTAAAATTCTTTTTTAATTCGAAAGTTTAACCTATTTTGACTCTCTATCTTTCTTTTAGAGAATGTCTTTTTCTTTTGTATATGAGGAGAAATAATACTTTCATAAAATCTTCGATTTTCTGTGTGTTAAGGGATGTCAATAGATAAGGAGATAGTAAATTTTTCTTACGGTTCGGTTTTTTGAAGGGTCTTTGATGAGAAAGGTTAAGAGATGGGTGGTTCGATTGGTGACTAGTGCCAGTTATTATTACGTCTACAGAGACAAGTGTATATGTACAACTATGTCAGAAAGTGTGTTTGGGTTGATACATTATTTGTAACAAAACGTTAAAAAGTGAATTTTTACATAGAAGATTCATAGACGAAAAGACAATCTCTTCCATTTCCTTTTAGACGGGAAGTAATTACTTGTTAATCCTTCGTAGTAGTGTTTTTACCTTTCAATATTTTTTTCTTCATCTCTGTCCGAGTGATTTGACACCCTGGTACATTTTTCCTGATTATGTGTACATTGATAGTAAGGTTTTTCAATATTTTTACCTTTCAATAAATTTTTTTTTTTCCTAGTCATTTGACACCCTGGTACATTTTTCCTGATTATGTGTACATTGATAGTAAGGTTTATCTTCCTTTGTCTTCCCTTGTTTTGTTATTACAGGTTTTTAGAGGGGTTACACCGAGATTGGTATTTAAATATCTAAGTTTTTAGACTCGTGTGCGATACTGTCCTTTTGATGTTTCTTTTCGTCGAGTGAAGGAGTCACTGTAGCGTCAGTTTGTCGACTTGTGGTTTGTATGTCTTTTGAGACTTTCATCGGTCTCCAAATTTTTCATTGTCTTTTTTGTTTCGTTATTGACACCTTTACTATCGACTAAAGAATAGTCTTTGTTACTCTCCGGACTTGTCCCCTTGTCATAGAAATTTCACCACTTTTTTATTCGGTTAGATTTTAAGATTAGGTCCCTTTTATAGGAAAATTTTTATATCATTGTTCTCGGTGGTCTGATACATACACCCTCTCTTGATTCACTCCGTCTCTGCCGTTTGGGTCACGTCCCTCTGCTCTGTGGTCCTTCGAGCTCACGCCGACGTCCAGACCTTCCCCCGGTCGTCCCGTCACGTGTGCCACTCGCCGGTCCCCCGGTCGTCTTTCTGGAGGGGTGGGGGTCGGGAGACTTGGTGGGTCACAGGGGTGAGTGGGTCCGTCGACTGCCCGCTCGTAAAGGAGAGAAGAGAGGTCCAGAGGAAGGGAACGAGGTCGACCTACTACTCAAAACCAAATCTTTTGCCTTACGGACGAGTCTCCTTTTCTCTTGTTCTACCAGCGTCCAATAGGACGTGAGTCTCGGTGTGGTCCCCGCTCCTAAAGATTTCCACCATCCCTTCTAGACTCTCACCACTCGAGGGGCGGTCCCTTCCCTTCGGTCCTACCCTCAAGTGACTGGGTTGGAGTACGACACTCTCTTGTGGAGGGAGCAAATGTTCTTCTATGACTGATCCTTCTCTACGGTACGAATGGTCTCTCGGACGCCCTTTTCCGGTCTTTACGCCTCATAGTGTGTGTACATATGTGTGGACATGTGCGAATGTCTCACAGAGACGAAACCTCAGGTTGGGTTTCCATTCCGGTCTTTGGTTCTTCCGACGAGGTTCAACGGTCGTCGGTCCTGGGCCCAGGACTCTGTACGTCCGAATGGGTCACTCTGGTCCAACGACATCAAGAGGTCGTAGTGGAGGGCCATGTCCCTGGAGACTCGTCCCGAGTCGTCGTGGGTGAGTAGGACCCACTTTAGGTGTCGGTGTAGAGACTTACGGTACACACGGATATTGTGTTTTGTCGGGACAAGTGGGCCCTCGGTCGGGACGGGTCCGAAGTCCCATTCCCCGTTCCCCCTCCGACGGGCCCCCTCCGTCCACTCTCTAGATCTAGGACGGAAACTGGGACCACGAGACATAACGTTCTAGAAATTTCGGGTGAGGGGTAGACCGTCACCGTGAACAGTCGTGTAAGTTCCAGGATCCACCCGACTAAACCTCTTATGTATGTCTTTATCCTCGGACATTGAAAGTCCTTGAAATTGAGATACAACTCCCTTTCGCGGTGTGAAAACTCAAATTTCTTAAATTTTCTTAGTAGACTTGGTACCATAATCACAACTTCGTAGGCTTACTGACTCCAAGTGTGTTAAGTCAATACCGCCTCTGGTTTGTGTCGAGTCAGGAAGGGGGTTAGGGTGTCGGAGAGGCCGGGAGGAAGGGATTCTCCATGAGTGGTCGTCCCTTACCACTTTTCGTGCTTAAACTTGGGATGACGGGACCAAACCTCGGGTAGGGTCGGTAGTCGATCGTAGAGGCGAAAAAGTTGACACCCATTGTGAGGTGATTTACAGGACAGGGGTGTGACACCACGAGTCCCACCTGCAGCGACCGTAACTCAGGTACCTAAGTAGAGTGTACGGTAAGAGTGTGGGACGGGTTGAAGTGACGGAAATAGCGTTGTGACAAAGATTCACCTTTCGTGGGACCTTATCCCTGTAGTCCTCTCCAAAAGTGTTCTCCGGGTCCTTGAACCAGAACTTGCTTCGTGTCCTCAGATCCCTGCTCTTTACACGGTCCACAAGGGCTACTCCACATACCCCTCGTCTCTTCTCCTGTGGGTTCGGTTCCTCCTCTCCTTCGGACTTAGGACCCTGCATTCTGATAAACCCTCTTTATTTTCCGTGTTTCACCCTCTTTACGTCTTGTCCAGCTCGCATCCTCGCCGAACACCCAAAATTTACTAACATTTATATGTATTCGTAAAATGATAAAAATGGTAAACTTCACATGTAAAGTCATGTAATTCGTACGAGCGTGAATTACACCATGTTGGTGGTGGTGGTAGGTAGAGGTCTTGACCAAGTAGTACAGTGCAACTTTGAGACACTGGTAATTGGTATTACGGGAAAGAGTGTTTGGGACCATTGGTTAGTAGTAAAATGAAAGACAGAGGTACGTAAACCGATAAGATCCATAGTGTTTATACACTTTAGTATGTCACAGACAGGAAAACACAGACCGAATAAAGTAAGTCGCATTACAGAAGTTCAAAGTCGGTATATGAGGTTTCTTCTGCATGTCTACCGGTTCTCTGTGTACTTCTCTCCGAGTTGTAGCGATTAACCAGTCAAGTCAAGTCAGTGAGTCAGCACAGGCTGAGAAACACTGGGGTATTTGACGTCGTGCGGTCCGGAGGGACAGGTAGTGGTTGAGGGTCTCAAGTGGGTTTGAGTACAGGTAGCTCAGCCACTACGATACGTCGGTAGAGTAGGAGACAGTAGGGGAAGAGGAGGACGGGGGTTAGGGAGGGTCGTAGTCCCAGAAAAGGTTACTCAGTTGAGAAGCGTACTCCACCGGTGTCATAACCTCAAAGTCGGAGTCGTAGTCAGGAAGGTTACTTGTGGGTCCTGACTAGAGGAAATCCTACCTGACCAACCTAGAGGAACGTCAGGTCCCCTGAGAGTTCTCAGAAGAGGTTGTGGTGTCAAGTCTTCGTAGTTAAGATGCCTCGAGTCGAAAGAAGTGTCAGGTTGAGAGTGTAGGTATGGACAGATGACCTTTTTGGTCTCGGAACTGATCTGTCTGGAAAACAATCTCTTTACGTTTAGTGTTCATGTTAAGTGTGGTCAGTCTTACCGGTAGGAGTTTTTCAGGTGTTTGCTATTTATGCCCTCTCCTACATCTCTTTTCCCTGGGGAGGGTGTGACAACTACCCTTACATTTTGACCATTGTCTGGGAGATCTCTTGTCATACCTCCACGAAATTTTTGATTTTTATCTTGGTGGTGTACTAGGTCGTCGGGGTGAGGACCCGTGTATAGGTCTCTGGTAGCATTAAGCTTTTCTACGTCGGTCACAAGTGACGTCGCGATAAATAAGGTCCGTTCTGTACCTTCGTCGGATTTACGGGTAGTCGTCTCCTTACCTATTTCTTCTACGCCGTGTCCGGAAGGGACCGCCGAGTCACCATTCCTTAGGTGGACATAAGTGTGCTCAAGGTCACCGTTCCTCAGGACACTGATGTCCTCTGTGCCCAAGGTAGGGACTAGACCCTTCTAGGGTGTACGGAACCTCGCTGATGTGGGCACACGGTGTTGATGACTTGGACGCGAGATGTCGGGCACGAGACGGTGTTCTCTTCGGTGGAGTTACTCTTCGGGCACGTGGTGGTGACCTCTCGTCGGGGGTGGACGACGTTGGTCTCTTGTCGGTTCGTCGTCACTTCTGGGTCGTGTCGATACTCATTTATTTTGACAAAAGTTTACATCATGTAGAAACATGTTACCTGATAATGAGTCGGTATTTTTCTTACTTTATTACAGTAAAAGTCGTTGTACCTACCTGGATCTCTAATAGTATGATTCACTTCAGTTTGTTTGTTTATATAGTGAGTATGGACCTTTGATTCCAAAAGTTTACTATATTTACTTAAATAAATATTTTGTCTTTGTCTGAGTGTGTGAATTTTTTGTTTTGCATGCCAATGGTTTTCCCTTTACACACACACACCACCCCCCTCCTTATTTACTCCTCAAAACCTAATTGTATGTGTGTGATGTTATATATTATATATTTCATATATCTGTCCATTGGTTGATCTGGGATGATATATCCTGTCTCTTGGGATGAGTTATGAGACATTATTGGATATACTCTTTTCTTAGACTTTTTCTTACTTGTATACACATACATATTGACTTAATGAAAAGACATGTGGACTCTAATTGTGTTGTAACATTTAGTTGACATGGTGTCATTTTTAACTCTTTTTTTCTACTGGACTTAGTTTTATACTTCCCGGATGTTTCATGGTCCCTTTTTGACTGTGTGTCGGTTGTTGAAGTTCCATAGATAGATAACCTTTTTGATAGTCCGAGACTTCTTATTGTTCTTTTGAGGATTCACTGAGATCTGTTTTTTATATGGTCTTAAGGTACTCTGAAAAGTTTTAGTAGTAAGTTGAGTACACGTGACGTCCACCCTTGCATGTTACGACGTTCGTGATACCTCTTGTCGTGTCGTCAAGGAGTTTTATTTTTATGTGTAATAGTATACTGGATGGTTAAGGAGAAGACCCATAAAGGGGGTTTCTTAACCTTCGACCCTGAACTTGTCTATAAACATGTGAGTGCACTCGTCGTAATAAGTGTTATCGGTTTTACATCTGCACTAGGTTCACAGACAGTTATCTGTTTACCTATTTGTTTCTCACCATACACACACACGCACACACACACGTGCGCACGTACACACACACACATACATATATAAACCACCTTATAATAATTCAGAATCTCCTCCTTAAGACTGTGTACGATGTTGTACCTACTTGTAATTTGTATGATACCATTCACTTTGTTTGGTCTATGTTTTCCTGTTTATATTTAAGATGATTATACTCCATGGATCTCATTAGGTATATCTGTTTCATCTTACTACCAACTGTCCTCGATCCTCCTTCCCCTTTGACTCAATAACAAATTACCCCTATCGCAAAGAAAAAAAAAAAAAAAGAAAAAATATATAAATAAAAATTGACTTCCTACTAACGGAGTATCTCAAAGTAAGACTTTTCAAGACCTTTACCTGTCACACTTACCGACGTGTTGTTATACTTACAGGAATTGCTATGACTTGATATCTGAATCTTGTCAATTCTACCATTCAGAATACAATATATATAAAATACTGAAATTTACGTACCGTTTTTCTTATAGTAAGTTTCGTTATTCTATATAAAGTCCCTGAAGGGTCCACCAGTCCACCGATTCTGAAACGTGAGGGTTACGTCCCCCGGACCCACGTTAGGAAGCAGTCTCTTGATCTGGAGTGTACGGTGTCGATTCTGGATCGCCTCAGTTTATTTATTTATTTGTTTATAAAAAATTTTTTAAAGTGGTCCTGTTTCACGGGTCTTTACATTCTGACCAACTTATACAACTTTAAGTAATGACATTATATGACATAATTACTTGACCTGGTTCCTCTTTTTTGTACTAACGTAAATATGTACGACTTCGTAAGAAATTGTCTTGAGTAGGTTGTAGGTTAAGTGACATTCTAATTACTTAGGTATCTTGAAAAGTAAAACTTAAAATCTGAATTTTCAACATTTTTATAGTTAAGGGTACATGAGAATTAGGTCAAAAGAGATTGTAATTGTAGACTCTTTTGATATGATGTTACTAGTTTTGGTCTAATTGTAACTAATAATAATGACAATAGATTTGATGTCGAGTACTGGTGTAAAGTTGTCCAAAAAAGATGATTACAGGGGGAAGAAGACCAGGTCCTAAGTTGACTCCAAGAGCGTGACGTAAATCGACAGTATCTAGAATTAGAGGAGGTTAGACACTGCAAGGAAGAAAGTACTTACTGTAAAAACTTCTTGTCGGGAGTTCACACTAAATAGTCTAAACTCTTCTTTTACTAATCTTACTTGGATCAAGTGAAAAGCGATCTAACAGAGTCTTCAGTGCACAGCAAAAGTATGGGGAACTATCCGCCAGTACTANTGTCGAGTATTGGTGTAAAGTTGTCCAAAAAAGATGATTACAGGGGGAAGAAGACCAGGTCCTAAGTTGACTCCAAGAGCGTGACGTAAATCGACAGTATCTAGAAATTAGAGGAGGTTAGACACTGCAAGGAAGAAAGTACTTACTGTAAAAACTTCTTGTCGGGAGTTCACACTAAATAGTCTAAACTCTTCTTTTACTAATCTTACTTGGATCAAGTGAAAAGCGATCTAACAGAGTCTTCAGTGCACAGCAAAAGTATGGGGAACTATCCGCCAGTACTATAACCATACAAAGTGATGACTACTACAATTGGAACCAGAACTAGTGAACCAATTCCGTCACAGACGACCCTAAGAAGTAATGTTTCAGTGAGTAAAGTGGAAATATAAATTATATGTTGAACCCTCTCTAACTCTAATATGTTTATAGGACAAAGAGAAGTTGGAAAATGGTTTATTAAAATCGTGGTAAAACACCCTGGACAGAAGTTGGTAATAATGACGTCACAACTGGTTTACTGTTACAAGATGGAGGAAGAAAGGAAGTTTTAAGTAATCGACCTTAAGACATTCGTTCTCAACAGGGAAGAGAGAAAAAATTTAATTAGATAAATAACAACCGACACGACCCAGAAGCAACGACGTGTGTCCGAAAGAGGTCAACACCGTTCGCCCCTGTTGAGAAACACCGTCACCTGTCTGAAGAGTGACGCCACCGAAGTCACCAGTACCTCGTGTCCGAGTCAACGAGGTTCCGTACACCTTAGAAGGGTCTGGTCCCTAACTTGGGTACTGGGGAACTGACCGTCGGTCTAAGAATCCTTGACATAGTAGTCCCTTTAGATTCTCAACAGGGAAGAATAAATGAAGTCACACCTAAGTATCGAATAGGATCCCCAATATAATCTTATAATAGTAATAAAACGTTCGAGTTTAATAAAGTAGTTTGTGACCCACGAGGAAGTCCGACTGGAGTAGGGACGAAAGTGGGTGTTTACACGCTGTTCACTACGACACGGTCAGTGTCCGAATTCAGACATACGAGAGCCTCCCGGGTTCCGTGGTCCAATTCTTACAGTCGTGGGGACGATCTCCCTGGTTGTCTTCGTCTCCGGGCTATGGTACACCTCTCTCACACCCCGGATCGTTTCTTCTGCGACCACAGAAGTGGACGAATCAGATTGGGTCACTGTCCTTGACATAGTTACCGAGTTCTCCTCGTTTGCTCCATGGGATGGGAGATTGTTGGTGGAGGACCAGGTCACCCTCCCAGTCTATCAGTACTGTGTCGGATTCGGGACCTCAGGACTCGGGGTCCCAGGGTAGTAGTTGTCCCTCGGACCCTTGTGACGGCCCCTACACGTCCCACGAGACGTCCCCCTCTCGTAGGGTCGAGTAATGGTCAGCTGTCTCTTTGTCTCTACGGACCCCTCTATGTTCGTCTGTTGCCTTATACGAAGATACGTCGACATTTCGTCCCAGACTGGTCCAACCTTCAGCCTCTCCTGTGACTCCTCCTCTGAACCTCTTCAACCTCCGTAATTTTCATTAAGATTGTTAATGAATCGACAATGCACAGGGTGTGACATTGACGTAACGATCCCAATAGAGGAGGTTGTAGGGACCCTCCACCTGTAGTCGGACTACTAAGGGTAGACCGTCTACTCCTTTTCTTCCGAGTCCCTCCACTTTATTGTTCGAGTCCCGGTGTGTCGATCTGTACCATTTTGACTCTAAACTTGGGGTCGTAGGACTGAAACCTCAACCCTGTCTTCGTCTGCTAATCCTTCCAGAGAAAGATCGTCCGACTCACCGTGCAAGTCATACACCTGGAGTCCACGAGTTAAGTTGTCCGTCCACCCCTCTCCCTGTTCTTCCACCTCTTCTCTGTTTTCACTCCCGCCTCGTCCTCACCTCTGGTCTTCCTCTCCTCAGGTCCCGTGTCGTGTGCACGACGACTCTCTTGTCCCGTCCACTCGGACCTTTCTTGTTTCTCCGGGTCGACGCCCACAAGTGACTCCAGACGTTCCCGTCTTTGCCCCCCTCCCGGTCTCTGTCCCTGTGACAGGGGGCCTTAAGGAGGGGCCGGTGTGTGGAGAGGAGAGGACGGAGACTTGCCTCGACGACTGACTTTGTTGATAATTAAGAGAACTCATATCACTAGTGGGACACCCATGAAATGTCCTTCGAGATTACAATCTCGACGGAGGACTCGATTGACGTCCACTCTACTGTCCTG
>SJYO01019004.1:587134-598116 GCA_006410555.1 Capra ibex | reverse complement strand
TTTCCGGTCTTTACGCCTCATAGTGTGTGTACATATGTGTGGACATGTGCGAATGTCTCACAGAGACGAAACCTCAGGTTGGGTTTCCATTCCGGTCTTTGGTTCTCCCGACGAGGTTCAACGGTCGTCGGTCCTGGGCCCAGGACTCTGTACGTCCGAATGGGTCACTCTGGTCCAACGACATCAAGAGGTCGTAGTGGAGGGCCATGTCCCTGGAGACTCGTCCCGAGTCGTCGTGGGTGAGTAGGACCCACTTTAGGTGTCGGTGTAGAGACTTACGGTACACACGGATATTGTGTTTTGTCGGGACAAGTGGGCCCTCGGTCGGGACGGGTCCGAAGTCCCATTCCCCGTTCCCCCTCCGACGGGCCCCCTCCGTCCACTCTCTAGATCTAGGACGGAGACTGGGACCACGAGACATAACGTTCTAGAAATTTCGGGTGAGGGGTAGACCGTCACCGTGAACAGTCGTGTAAGTTCCAGGATCCACCCGACTAAACCTCTTATGTATGTCTTTATCCTCGGACATTGAAAGTCCTTGAAATTGAGATACAACTCCCTTTTCGCGGTGTGAAAACTCAAATTTCTTAAATTTTCTTAGTAGACTTGGTACCATAATCACAACTTCGTAGGCTTACTGACTCCAAGTGTGTTAAGTCAATACCGCCTCTGGTTTGTGTCGAGTCAGGAAGGGGGTTAGGGTGTCGGAGAGGCCGGGAGGAAGGGATTCTCCATGAGTGGTCGTCCCTTACCACTTTTCGTGCTTAAACTTGGGATGACGGGACCAAACCTCGGGTAGGGTCGGTAGTCGATCGTAGAGGTGAAAAAGTTGACACCCATTGTCAGGTGATTTGCAGGACAGGGTGTGACACCACGAGTCCCACCTGCAGCGACCGTAACTCAGGTACCTAAGTAGAGTGTACGGTAAGAGTGTGGGACGGGTTGAAGTGACGGAAATAGCGTTGTGACAAAGATTCACCTTTCGTGGGACCTTATCCCTGTAGTCCTCTCCAAAAGTGTTCTCCGGGTCCTTGAACCAGAACTTGCTTCGTGTCCTCAGATCCCTGCTCTTTACACGGTCCACAAGGGCTACTCCACATACCCCTCGTCTCTTCTCCTGTGGGTTCGGTTCCTCCTCTCCTTCGGACTTAGGACCCTGCCTCCTGGTAAACCTTCCTTATTTTCCGTGTTTCACCCTCTTTACGTCTTGTCCAGCTCGCATCCTCGCCGAACACCCAAAATTTACTAACATTTATATGTATTCGTAAAATGATAAAAATGGTAAACTTCACATGTAAAGTCATGTAATTCGTACGAGCGTGAATTACACCATGTTGGTGGTGGTTGTAGGTAGAGGTCTTGACCAAGTAGTACAGTGCAACTTTGAGACACTGGTAATTGGTATTACGGGAAAGAGTGTTTGGGACCATTGGTTAGTAGTAAAATGAAAGACAGAGGTACGTAAACCGATAAGATCCATAGTGTTTATACACTTTAGTATACCACAGACAGGAAAACACAGACCGAATAAAGTAAGTCGCATTACAGAAGTTCAAAGTCGGTATATGAGGTTTCTTCTGTATGTCTACCGGTTCTCTGTGTACTTCTCTCCGAGTTGTAGCGATTAACCAGTCAAGTCAAGTCAGTGAGTCAGCACAGGCTGAGAAACACTGGGGTATTTGACGTCGTGCGGTCCGGAGGGACAGGTAGTGGTTGAGGGTCTCAAGTGGGTTTGAGTACAGGTAGCTCAGCCACTACGATACGTCGGTAGAGTAGGAGACAGTAGGGGAAGAGGAGGACGGGGGTTAGGGAGGGTCGTAGTCCCAGAAAAGGTTACTCAGTTGAGAAGTGCACTCCACCGGTGTCATAACCTCAAAGTCGGAGTCGTAGTCAGGAAGGTTACTTGTGGGTCCTGACTAGAGGAAATCCTACCTGACCAACCTAGAGGAACGTCAGGTCCCCTGAGAGTTCTCAGAAGAGGTTGTGGTGTCAAGTCTTCGTAGTTAAGATGCCTCGAGTCGAAAGAAGTGTCAGGTTGAGAGTGTAGGTATGGACGGATGACCTTTTTGGTCTCGGAACTGATCTGTCTGGAAAACAATCTCTTTACGTTTAGTGTTCATGTTAAGTGTGGTCAGTCTTACCGGTAGGAGTTTTTCAGGTGTTTGCTATTTATGCCCTCTCCTACATCTCTTTTCCCTGGGGAGGGTGTGACAACTACCCTTACATTTTGACCATTGTCTGGGAGATCTCTTGTCATACCTCCACGAAATTTTTGATTTGTATCCTGGTGGTGTACTAGGTCGTCGGGGTGAGGACCCGTGTATAGGTCTCTGGTAGCATTAAGCTTTTCTGCGTCGGTCACAAGTGACGTCGCGATAAATAAGGTCCGTTCTGTACCTTCGTCGGATTTACGGGTAGTCGTCTCCTCACCTATTTCTTCTACGCCGTGTCCGGAAGGGACCGCCGAGTCACCATTCCTTAGGTGGACATAAGTGTACTCAAGGTCACCGTTCCTCAGGACACTGATGTCCTCTGTGCTCAAGGTAGGGACTAGACCCTTCTAGGGTGTACGGAACCTCGCTGATTTGGGCACACGGTGTTGATGACTTGGACGCGAGATGTCGGGCACGAGACGGTGCTCTCTTCGGTGGAGTTACTCTTCGGGCACGTGGTGGTGACCTCTCGTCGGGGGTGGACGGCGTTGGTCTCTTGTCGGTTCGTCGTCACTTCTGGGTCGTGTCGATACTCATTTATTTTGACAAAAGTTTACATCATGTAGAAACATGTTACCTGATAATGAGTCGGTATTTTTCTTACTTTATTACAGTAAAAGTCGTTGTACCTACCTGGATCTCTAATAGTATGATTCACTTCAGTTTGTTTGTTTATATAGTGAGTATGGACCTTTGATTCCAAAAGTTTACTATATTTACTTAAATAAATATTTTGTCTTTGTCTGAGTGTGTGAATTTTTGTTTTATATACCAATGGTTTCCCCTTTACACACACACACCACGCCCCTCCTTATTTACTCCTCAAAACCTAATTGTATGTGTGTGATGTTATATATTATATATTTCATATATCTGTCCATTGGTTGATCTGGGATGATATATCCTGTCTCTTGGGATGAGTTATGAGACATTATTGGATATACTCTTTTCTTAGACTTTTTCTTACTCGTATATATATACATATTGACTTAATGAAAAGACATGTGGACTTTAATAGTGTTGTAACATTTAGTTGACATGGTGTCATTTTTAACCCCTTTTTTTCTACTGGACTTAGTTTTATACTTCCCGGATGTTTCATGGTCCCTCTTCCACTGTGTGTCGGCTCTTGAAGTTCCAACAACTTCAACCTTTGTTGATAGACCTTTTTGATAGTCCGAGACTTCTTATTGTTCTTTTGAGGATTCACTGAGATCTGTTTTTTATATGGTCTTAAGGTACTCTGAAAAGTTTTAGTAGTAAGTTGAGTACACGTGACGTCCACCCTTGCATGTTACGACGTTCGTGATACCTCTTGTCGTGTCGTCAAGGAGTTTTTACATTTTTATGTGTAATAGTATACTGGATGGTTAAGGAGAAGACCCATAAAGGGGTTTTCTTAACCTTCGTCCCTGAACTTGTCTATAAACATGTGAGTACACTCGTCGTAATAAGTGTTATCGGTTTTACATCTGCACTAGGTTCACAGACAGTTATCTGTTTACCTATTTGTTTCTCACCACACACACACACGCACACACACACGTGCGTACGTACACACACACACATACATATATAAACCACCTTATAATAATTCAGAATCTCCTCCTTAAGACTGTGTACGATGTTGTACCTACTTGTAATTTCTATGATACCATTCACTTTGTTTGGTCTATGTTTTCCTGTTTATATTTAAGGTGATTATACTCCATGGATCTCATTAGGTATATCTGTTTCATCTTGCTACCAACTGTCCTCGATCCTCCTTCCCCTTTGACTCAATAACAAATTACCCCTATCTCAAAGTAAGACTTTTCAAGACCTTTACCTGTCACACTTACCGACGTGTTGTTATACTTGCATGAATTGCTATGACTTGATATCTGAATCTTGTCAATTCTACCATACAGAATACAATATATATAAAATACTGAAATTTACGTACCGTTTTTCTTATAGTAAGTTTCGTTATTCTATATAAAGTCCCTGAAGGGCCCACCAGTCCACCGATTCTGAAGTGTGAGGGTTACGTCCCCAGACCCAAGCTAGGAACAAGTTTCTTGATCTGGGGTATACGGTGTTGATTCTGGGTCGCCTCGGTTTATTTATTGATTTGTTTAAAAAAAAAAAAATTAACGCGGTTCTGTCTCACGGGTCTTTACATTCTGACCAACTTGACTCCCTTAAGTAATGACATTATATGACATAATTACTTGACCTGGTTCCTCTTTTTTGTACTAACGTAAATATGTACGACTTCATAAGAAATTGTCTTGAGTAGGTTGTAGGTTAAGTGACATTCTGATTACTTAGGTATCTTGAAAAGTAAAGCTTAAAATCTGAATCTTCAACGTTTTTATAGTTAAGGGTACATTAGAATTAAGTCAAAAGAGATTGCAATTGTAGACTCTTCTGATATGATGTTACTAGTTTTGGTCTAATTGTAACTAATAATAATGACAATAGATTTGATGTCGAGTACTGGTGTAAAGTTGTCCAAAAAAGATGATTACAGGGGGAAGAAGACCAGGTCCTAAGTTGACTCCAAGAGCGTGACGTAAATCGACAGTATCTGGAAATTAGAGGAGGTTGGACACTGCAAGGAAGAAAGTACTTACTGTAAAAACTTCTTGTCGGGAGTTCACACTAAATAGTCTAAACTCTTCTTTTACTAATCTTACTTGGATTAAGTGAAAAGCGATCTAACAGAGTCTTCAGTGCACAGCAAAAGTATGGGGAACTATCCGCCAGTACTATAACCATACAAAGTGATGACTACTACAATTGGAACTAGAACTAGTGAACCAATTCTGTCACAGACGACCCAAAGAAGTAATGTTCAGTGAGTAAAACGGAAATATAAATTATATGTTGAATCCTCTCTATGAAACTCTAATATGTTTATAGGACAAAGAGAAGTTGGAAAATGGTTTATTAAAATCGTAGTAAAACACCCTGGACAGAAGTTGGTAATAATGACGTCACAACTGGTTTACTGTTACAAGATGGAGGAAGAAAGGAAGTTTTAAGTAATCGACCTTAAGACATTCGTTCTCAACAGGGAAGAGAGAAAAAATTTAATTAGATAAATAACAACCGACACGACCCAGAAGCAACGACGTGTGTCCGAAAGAGGTCAACACCGTTCGCCCCTGTTGAGAAGCACCGTCACCTGTCCGAAGAGTGACGCCACCGAAGTCACCAGTACCTCGTGTCCGAGTCAACGAGGTTCCGTACACCTTAGAAGGGTCTGGTCCCTAACTTGGGTACTGGGGAACTGACCGTCGGTCTAAGAATCCTTGACATAGTGGTCCCTTTAGATTCTCAACAGGGAAGAATAAATGAAGTCACACCTAAGTATCGAATAGGATCCCCAATATAATCTTATAATAGTAATAAAACGTCGAGTTTAATAAAGTAGTTTGTGACCCACGAGGAAGTCCGACTGGAGTAGGGACGAAAGTGGGTGTTTACACGCTGTTCACTACGACACGGTCAGNCGAATAGGATCCCCAATATAATCTTATAATAGTAATAAAACGTCGAGTTTAATAAAGTAGTTTGTGACCCACGAGGAAGTCCGACTGGAGTGGGGACGAAAGTGGGTGTTTACACGCTGTTCACTACGACACGGTCAGTGTCCGAATTCAGACATACGAGAGCCTCCCGGGTTCCGTGGTCCAATTCTTACAGTCGTGGGGACGATCTCCCTGGTTGTCTTCGTCTCCGGGCTATGGTACACCTCTCCCATACCCCGGATCGTTTCTACTGAGACCACAGAAGTGGACGAATCAGATTGGGTCACTGTCCTTGACATAGTTACCGAGTTCTCCTCGTTTGCTCCATGGGATGGGAGATTGTTGGTGGAGGACCAGGTCACCCTCCCAGTCTGTCAGTACTGTGTCGGATTCGGGACCTCAGGACTCGGGGTCCCAGGGTAGTAGTTGTCCCTCGGACCCTTGTGACGGCCCCTACACGTCCCACGAGACGTCCCCCTCTCGTAGGGTCGAGTAATGGTCAGCTGTCTCTTTGTCTCTACGAACCCCTTTGTGTTCGTCTGTTACCTTATACGAAGATACGTCGACATTTCGTCCCAGACTGGTCCAACCCTCAGCCTCTCCTGTGACTCCTCCTCTGAACCTCTTCAACCTCCGTAATTTTCATTAAGATTGTTAATGAATCGGAAATACACGGGGTGTGACATTGACGTAACGATCCCAATAGAGGAGGTTGTAGGGACCCTCCACCTGTAGTCGGACTACTAAGGGTAGACCGTCTACTCCTTTTCTTCCGAGTCCCTCCACTTTATTGTTCGAGTCCCGGTGTGTCGATCTGTACCATTTTGACTCTAAACTTGGGGTCGTAGGACTGAAACCTCAACCCTGTCTTCGTCTGCTAATCCTTCCAGAGAAAGATCGTCCGACTCACCGTGCAAGTCATACACCTGGAGTCCACGAGTTAAGTTGTCCGTCCACCCCTCTCCCTGTTCTTCCACCTCTTCTCTGTTTTCACTCCCGCCTCGTCCTCACCTCTGGTCTTCCTCTCCTCAGGTCCCGTGTCGTGTGCACGACGACTCTCTTGTCCCGTCCACTCGGACCTTTCTTGTTTCTCCGGGTCGACGCCCACAAGTGACTCCAGGCGTTCCCGTCTTTGCCCGCCTCCCGGTCTCTGTCCCTGTGACAGGGGGCCTTAAGGAGGGGCCGGTGTGTGGAGAGGAGAGGACGGAGACTTGCCTCGACGACTGACTTTGTTGATAATTAAGAGAACTCATATCACTAGTGGGACACCCATGAAATGTCCTTCGAGATTACAATCTCGACGGAGGACTCGATTGACGTCCACTCTACTGTCCTGTCCCTGTGTCCGTCACTCCCGGAGTGACCTACCTTGGTCTTGTCTTCCGGCTCCGGAAGTGTTGTCTGTTCGGACTCTCACGTGTCCGGACTTGTTTGGTGTCCCTACCCCCCCTCCCCCGTCAGCAGTTCCTCCTGCGTCCCAGACTTGTTCTCCCGGACCCTGTCGTCGGTGGGGATACTGTCTGGTACAGGGGACCCCTTTGGTCGACCCGAGACTAGGGGTCCGCCCCGCACGACCCGTGTTCTACAGTTCCGACTCGTTTCCTTTGGGTGGAAACCAAGTCGTGTGCCTTCCGCTCGTCAGGGGTGCACTCAGACCCGACAGTCCTCGGGAGAGGAGCGGGTGGTCCGAAGGAGAGACCCGTCGTGTTCTCGTCATTCCAACTCCTCTCAGTGACCTTTGAGTGCGGGAATCTGAAAGGAAAAGGAATTTCCGTAGTCCTTACATGGACAGTGTCTTCTTTTCCGACGCCCGTCGAGCGACTCTTGTGTCGGACGGGGTCATTCCGACGGTTGTGGTCCGGACTCGACTGGATGAGAACGGAGACTGGAAGGATTCGTTTCAAGCATGAGTGACCCGTGAATCCTGACATGTGTAGTCTCTACCAAGGTCCGTGTCTTGGCAGAATGAAGTAAGATCGGAGTGTTGGGTTGCCTCATGCTAAATATTGGAAATAAAATGTCTACTCTTTTGACTTCGTGTCACTTCAGTCAGGGAATAGGTTCCACTGTGGTAATGTTTCAGTGTCTCAGACCTACTTTCGACCGTCGGCTCCGATCCGAGAAGTTCATCCCGTCCGTGTCCCTTTGAGACACCCAACATTCCGAAGAGTCACACAGTAAAACTCTGCTTAGTTCTAACGAGAGGTCCACTGTTCCCAATGTAGACCTACACCCAGACATCTCAAGATAAATAAAGACAGATTTTAGAGAGGGATTATTTTGAAATTTTACCTTAAATTTTAGGGCGTCAGGCCTTTGTGGCCTCGGCACGTGTAGGCACTGACGACACCAGTTGCGTCCAAAGGTCCTGGAAACTCTTAGAACGGGTCACCCGGAGTCTGTTGGAGAAGGAGGTTCCGGACTTAGGTCCCCGTTGGCCAGTTTTTGTGTGGGTTCTAGCGACGGTTTCACCGGGCAAGGTATGGGTCGGGTAGGGTCCGTGTACGACGGGTGCCGTTTGGTGGGTGGTTTTGAGAACCGCCGCCCGACCGGGAGTAGGGTCGTGGACCCTTTGTAGTCCGGGGGTACGGTTGAATGAGTTGGGAGACCGGGGGTCCCTGAACCCCCATCTCCCTGAGCGGGGGTAGTAGTGACGAGAAAGCCGGTTCCGGATTGCACAGGAGTGGGTGTCCTCGGGGCCCTGCACCGACCTAAGGCCGTAGGCGGTGGTGACCCGTAGCGCCGATTCGAAGCGGGTGCAGGTAGCCTCTACGCGCGAGTGTAGGGTTTATACTGTAGGCCCTCCCGTGCCGGACTTAGCGCTGTCGCGCAGGGCGGCAGCGGAGGAGACGGGCCGTGGGCGTGTCAGGGGTCGGAGTCCACGTCGGTTGTCGGGTCTGAAAGTCCTGGATGGAAAGGCGAGTCCCTTCCCGTGCCGACGTCGAATCTCGGGGTGCCCGCGGCGTGAGTGGGCGCTCCTTGTTCCCCAGTGAGGTCGGTGGTCGACCCGGTCCTGCGGACCTGATGTGATGGGTCTTAGGAGTCGGGTCGTGGTCCTGATGTGATGGGTCTTAGGAGCCTGTTCGCGGCCCTGATGTAGAGGGTCCTACGAGCCGCGCGGGTCTCCGGAGACTCCCTCGTCGAAGAGGCAATTTACGGGTCCCTTCTTACCGGTGACATCGCGGATCTAAAGGCGGGGCGGGGGAGAAAATGTCTCCTGGGGCCCACTTACCAGAGAGGAAAGGCACTCAGGAAGCGATTGCGGAGGCGGAATTTCTGATGTGAGGGGTCACTGGGGTCGTCACTGAGGACGGAGGCCACGGCCCGTGGGGGGAGCCGAACGCCTTCACTACACGGGCCCCTTAGAGGCAAATCAAAGACCCCACGCGCCGCCTCGCATGTTGCCAAAGGCCCGGTGCGAACGAACGCCCCTTTCGTTCCGACACAGCCCCGCCCACCCCTCCCCAGGTACTCGGCGCGTCCGCACTACAGCTGGTCGAGGGAAATTAAGTGAATTTGGGTGCCACCCCTGACTCTGACTCTTCCGCTCCGTAGAAGGGCGCTAGAATGACAGTTTCTGCGTGGCGTGGCGATAGGGATCTAGGACAAGGAGACAGCGTCAGGCGCGCAAATACCCGTTGAAGTAGGGAGAAGACCCGCTGTCCTCGGAGTGGCAATCTGGTATCGAACCCTAAGTCGGGGAGCATCACAGGTGACTTTTTCGTTTTACAGTTCTTACTGTTGGATTTTCTACTCTTAACACAAAATAAACCACCAGAATATGGATCCTCTGTCGGAGCGTCGAGACTCCTTGACAAAGTTTCCCAATACCCTCTTCGTCCTATACATCTTCAAACGACTTTTCTTTTGTCTCACCAACTTGTAGCTTTCCAATGACGACTAGTGTTTCCTTGTCTGTCGAAATACTTAAATCTTGAAAAAATGATACCCTTCTATTTTCTTAGACCCGAGAGAATTTGTTAAGGAAACTCTACGTAGACTTCATAGATCCCAGTCGTATGACAAAAAGAGGTAGGAATCAAAGGGAGTCTCACGGACGTCTCCAACTACCGAAGTACCGTCCGTCGTAAGGCAACAAATGATTTTGTCGTCAACCATCGTAGAAAAAGAAAAACCAGACGTCGAGAGACTCAGAAACAAGTCCGAAGACTGACTCCAGTCCCTCCATGACCACGGTAGACTCTGTACGGGTGACCCCTCGACTCCTCGTGTGGGCGGGGGGAAGTGACACCTCCCACAAAGGTGGTTCTGTGAGAGTCAAAAGGAATGAAGGCGATCTAAACGAAAGACTTCAAAACAGTAGATCTTCTGGCTCTTTTACAAGTGTACCGGACCTTTCGGTTCCTCTCTGTTCGTAAAGGATTTTAAGAAACAATCGAGGGACTGCCACTTAGGGAAGGGAAGAGAACGGACCTCCGACGGAGTAAGTGTCACTTAAGTAAAGTCGGGGACGGGATTCCTTTCAGGGACCAGACTGAACTTGTGAGAGAGGTGTAGGGAAAGACGAGATGTGATCCTGATCATCAAGTGGTTCTTTAATCTCAGGTGATTTTTTATGTATACATGTATATATATATATATATATATATNCAAGTTCTCCCTAAATTTTTTACGTCTCTTTGGTCTCTAGTTTGACGGTTGTAGGTGACCTAGTAAGTTTTTCGTTCTCTCAAGGTCTTTTTTTTTCTTTTTTGTAGATAAAGACGAAATAACTGATACGGTTTCGGAAACTGACACACCTAGTGATATGTGACCCTTTTTAAGACTTTCTCTACCCTTATGGTCTGGTGGACTGGACAGAGAACTCTTTGGACATACGTCCAGTCCTTCTTTGTCAAGCTTGACCTGTACCTTGTTGTCTGACCAAGATTTATCCTTTTCCTTATACAGTTCCGACATATAACAGTGGGACGAATAAATTGAATATACGTCTCATGTAGTACTCTTTGTGACCCGACCTCCTTCGTGTGCGACCTTAGGTCTAACGACCCTCTTTATAGTTCTTAGAGTCTATACGTCTACTGTGGTGGGAATACCGTCTTTCACTTCTTCTTGATTTCTCAGAGGACTACTTTCACTTTCTCCTCTCACTTTTTCAATCGAATTTCGAGTCGTAAGTCTTTTGATTTTAGTAACGTAGGTCAGAGTAGTGAAGTACCGTTTATCTACCCTTTTGTAACCTTTGTCGTCGTCTGATAAAACCCCCCGAACCTTTAGTGACGTCCACTAC
>SJYO01019004.1:500310-586972 GCA_006410555.1 Capra ibex | reverse complement strand
TATATATATATATATATATATATGTGTGTGTGTGTGTGTGTTGGATTTTTGACTCTTAAGATAAAATAATCTGTCTAAAAGTCTCCTGAAGTTCGGATCCTTCGTCGTAGAGTCAATCGAGACTTCCTGACGAAACTTCCCGTCCCCTGGGTTCTATATAACCTCAAAATGTTTTGTCTATAGTCTTGTAGTTTTTTAATGATAATTCCTTTTGGTCTGTAGTTCAATTACTTAAATCACGAAAAGATACTTCCTTTTCTACGGTTTCAGACCCATGTGACTTTCGTAAGAAAAAAAAAAATTTAAATTTAAATAAGTAAAATTAACCTCCGATTAATGAAATGTTATAACATAACCAAAACGGTATGTAGTTGTACTTAGGTGGTGCCCACATGTCGATAAGGGGTAGACTTGGGTGGAGGGTGGAGGGAGGGGTATGTTAGGGAGACCCAGTAGGGTCACGTGGTCGGGGTTCGTAGGAAATAGGACGAGCTTGGACCTGACCGCTAAACAAAGAATATACTATAATATGTACAAAGTTACGGTAAGAAGGTTGAGTAGGATGGGAGAGGGAGAGGGTGTCTCAGGTTCTCTGACAAGATATGTAGACACAGAGAAAACGACACAGTGTATGTCCCAATAGCAACGACGACGATTCAGCGAAGTCAGCACATGCTGAGACACACTGGGGTATCTGTCATCGGGTGGTCCGAGGGGGTGGGGACCCTAAGAGGTCCGTTCTTGTGACCTCACCCAACGGTAAAGGAAGAGGTTACGTACTTTCACTTTTCACTTTCACTTCAGTGAGTCAGTACAGGTTGAGAAGTGCTAGGGTACCAGACGTCGGATGGTCCGAGGAGACGGGTACCCTAAAAGGTCCGTTCCCATGACCTCACCCCACGGTAACGGAAGAGGTCCCAATTGTAATGGTAGGAAGATTTAAGGTATATATACGCAATCGTATGACATAACCACAAAAAGAAAGACCGAATGAAGTGAGACATATTATCCGAGGTCAAAGTAGGTGGAGTAATCTTGACTAAGTTTATATAAGAAAAATTACCGACTCATTTATGAGGTAACACATATACATGGTGTCGAAAGAATAGGCAAACAGACGACTACCCGTAGATCCAACGAAGGTACAGGACCGATAACATTCGTCACGACGTTACTTGTAACCCCATGTGCACAGAGAAAGTTAAGACCAAAGGCGCCACACATACGGGTCGTCACTCTAACGACCCAGTATTCCGTCAAGATAAAGGTCAAAAAATTCCTTAGAGGTGTGACAAGAGGTATCACCGACATGATCAAACGTAAGGGTGGTTGTCACATTCTCCCAAGGGAAAAGAGGTGTGGGAGAGGTCGTAAATAACGAACATCTGAAAACCTAGCGTCGGTAAGATTGACCGCACTTTACTATGGAGTGACACCAAAAATAAAGGTAAAGAGACTATTACTCACTACAACTCGTAGAAAAGTACACAAACAACCGGTAGACATAAGAAACCTCTTTACAGATAAATCAAGAAACAGGGTAAAAAACTAACCCAGCAAATAAAAAGACCTTAACTCGACGTCGTCAACGAACATATAAAAACTCTAATCAACAAACAGTCAACGAAGTAAACGATAATAAAAGAGGGTAAGGCTTCCGACAAAAAGGTGGAACGAATATCAAAGGAAACAACACGTCTTCGAATATTAAAATTAATCCAGGGTAAACAAATAAAAACGAAAATAAAGGTAATGAGACCCTCCACCCAGTATCTCCTAGGACGACACTAAATACAGTCTCTCACAAAACGGACACAAGAGGAGATCCTCAAAATATCAAAGACCAGAATGTAAATCTAGCAATTAGATAAAACTCAAATAAAAACACATACCACAATCTTTCACAAGATCAAAGTAAGAAAATGTTCACCAACTGGTCAAAAGGGTCGTGGTGAACAATTTCTCTAACAGAAATTAGGTAACATATAAGAACGGAGGAAACAGTTTCTATTTCACAGGTATCCACACACCTAAATAGAGACCCGAAAGACAAAACAAGGTAACTAGATATAAAGACAGAAACACGATCATGGTATGACAGAACTACTGACACCGAAACATCATCTCGGACTTCAGTCCGTCCAACTAAGGAGGTCAAGGTAAGAAGAAAGAGTTCTAACGAGACCGACAAGCTCCAAAAAACATAAAGGTATGTTTAACACTTTAATAAACAAGATCGAGACACTTTTTATGGCAACCATCGAACTATCCCAAACGTAACTTAGATATCTAACGAAACCCATCACATGAGCAAAAGTGATATAACTAAGAAGGCTAGGTACTTGTGCCATATAAAGAGGTAGATAATCACAGGAGAAACTAAAGAAAGTGGTCACATAATATCAAAAGATATATATCCAGAAATCAAAGAAATCCATCTATATAAGGATTATAAGGATTCATAAAATAAGAAAAGCAACGTTACCACTCACCTTAACAAAGGAATTAAAGAGAAAGATAAAAGAGTAAAAATCACATATCCTTACGTTCCCTAAAGACACACAACTAAAATATAGGACGTCGAAATGATATAAGTAACTACTCGAGATCATTAAAAGACCACCTCAGAAATCCCAAAAGATACATCTCCTAGTACAGTAGACGTTTGTCACTCTCAAAATGAAGAAAAATAGGTTAAACCTAAGGAAAGTAAAGAAGACGAGACTAACGACACCGGTTTTGAAGGTCTTGATACAACTTATCATCACCACTTTCACCCGTGGGAACAGAACAAGGACTGAAATCCCCTTTACGAAAGTTAAAAAGTGATAACTCCTATTACAAACGACACCCAAACAGTATATATCGAAAATAATACAACTCCATACAAGGAAGATAAGGACGAAAGACCTCTCAAAAATAGTATTTACCTACAACTTAAAACAGTTTCCGGAAGAGACGTAGATAACTCTTTTAGTATACCGAAAATAAAAAGTTAAACAATTACACCACATAATGTAACTAACTAAACACCTATAACTTCTTATGAACGTAGGGACCCTATTTCGGGTGAATCAGTACCACATACTAGAAAAATTACACAACAACCTAAGACTAACGATCTTAAAACAATTCCTAAAAACGTAGATACAAGTAGTCACTATAACCGGACATCAAAAGAAAAAAACACCGTAGAAACAGTCCAAAACCATAATCCCACTACCAACGGAGTATCTTACTCAAACCTTCAAATGAAAGGAGACGTTAAAAGACCTTCTCAAACTCATCCGATCCACAATCGAGAAGAGATTTAAAAACCATCTTAAGTCGACACTTCGGCAGAACTTTCGTAAAAAACTGTTCGTGGAATAGATAGATCCCGATCGTAAGACAAGAAAGGGTAGGATCAGGGGACTTCATGTACCCCTACCCGGACTACCGAGCTCTAGGTCACAAGACAAAGGTAGGACTTCAGGGATTCCCGAGTGACACCCCGTCCCCCGGACATTACACTACCGAATTACCGGGTGTTGTAGAAAACACATTGGTAAGAATCAGGAGTGGTCGTTACTTGTTTCTGACAGTGGATACTTTAGTCATTTGTTTCCTACGACACCGATGATGTCAGTGGTGGTTGATACGTGGGACTCCCCTAAGTTCTGTCTCTTTTTCTCTCACGACCAGGATCTATCAACTTTGACTTTCAACGCGACGACACAGACTGAGAAACGGTAAGGTATGTTAGGTACCTTAAGAGGTTCGGGCTTATGATCTCACCCATCGGAAAGGGAGGAAGTCTCCTAGAAGGGTTGGGTCGCTAGTTTGGATCCAGACGGTGTAACGTCCGTCTAAGAAATGCTCGACTCGATGTTCCCTTCGAGTTCTTATGACCTTACCCATCGGATAGGGAAGAGGTCGTCTAGAAGGCTGGGTCCTTAACTTGACCCAAGAGGACGTAACGTCCGTCTAAGAAATGGTTGATGTAACCCACATATAGTTTCCTAACTAAAGTTTCTTGGATCTGAGAACCTAAAAGGGTATGGACCTTTTCACGATTCAAGTAATTGGACTCTGAGATCAAAAAGAAATCCACGTACGAGTCGGCAAAGTTAGCACAGACTGAGAAACACTGGGATAACTGACATCGTGAGGTCCGAGGAGACACGTACCCTAAAAGGTTCGTTCTTATGGTCTCACCCGACGATACGGGAGGAGGGCCCCTAGGAGGTCTGGGTCCTTAACTTGAACTCAGAGGACGTCAAGGACGAAATGTCGGTCAAACAAATAACGACTCGGTGGGTCCTTCAGGTGACCAAAAGGAAATTTATTGTCATTATAAAACTACAAAACTGATGGACACCAGAAAAAAAAAAAAGGAGAGTTTTTGGAGACATAGAGAACCGAGGAGGGAATGGAGAAGACTTGTCAGGGAGTCTCGGTAGACTCTCCGACAGAGAGCCCAAATTTGGGAGTCATACAGGTGACTGATTTTATGTTAAGAGTGTTAAATAATGTAGACATTTGTCATCCTCAAAACAAAGTCGGGGTTAGAGGTCAAGGAATGTTGAAAAACAAGAGAGTATAACCGATCTTGGTGTCAACGATAACAAATGAACGATTCAGCACAGGTTGAGAAACGTTGCGGTACCTGACATCGTGTGGTCCGAGCACACAGACACCTTAAAGGGTCCGTTCTTATGATTTCACCCAAATCCAACATGCATAAAAAATTCACCTGTTGTGGTTATGACATAAATAGTCTGAGTGACTATTAATCACAAAACGAGGTCCCAGAGAGAATAGACAGGTTAACTCGTTCGAGAAGAAGGAGAGGAAACTTGGTGCACATTAACGTGTGCGACATCTGGGAATTGATACAACCGTACACAAAGGATTCTTGTTTCTGTAAGAGAATACACTGGTGTCATGAATGACCCAAGTCATTTAAATTGTGAGCCAAGTCAAGTCACTGAGTCAGTAAAGACTGAGAAACGTTGGGGTGCCTGACGTCGTACGGTCCGAAGGGACAGGTAGTTGTTGAGAATCTTGAACGAGTTTGATTACGGGTAACTCAACCACTACGGTAGGTTGGTCCAGTAGGAGACAGCAGGGGAAGAGGAAGGTGGAAGTTAGAAAGGGTCGTAGTCCCAGAAAAGGTTACTTAGTCAAGAAGTGTAGTCCACCGGTTTCCTAACTTCGAAGTCGAAATCGTAGTCAGGAAGGTTTAAATTGTGATCTCGTTATAAAATGTGATCGGATGGTTGGTGTAAGACCAAACTGTTGACCGGGCTCACACAAAATATTATACATGGGGAGGGGTCGCGTCCTAGGTCAGATCCTAAACTCAAAATTAACACCACAGGGATTAAAGGAGATTATACCTTATAAGGTGCTAACACGAAAACAGAAAATACTGTTGTCGTAAAAACTTCTCAGCCCCGAAGAAAAAACCTTTGGCACCAAGAATGATCCCAGACGGATCCCGAGGGCATACCAACCCGGGTCCAACTCCAGGACCAGGCTCGTGACTGACCTCACCCTAACACAGGAAGTACTCCGTAGTGCAAGTCACGACGAGTCAAAGACGAACATGGTTTCTGGTAGAGACCCACCTGGGAAATCCTGGAAAATGGGTAAAAAGATAAAAATTTCGAGAAGAGTCCTCGGTCCTCGAAGGGACCACCGAGTCTACCATTTCTTAGACGGACGTTACGTCCTCTGGGTCCAAGCTAGGGATCCAGCCCTTATAGGGGACCTCTTCCCTTACCGTTGGGTGACACCATAAGAACGGACCTCTTAAGGTACCTGTGTGCTCGGACCGCACGATGTCAGGTAACCCAACGTTTCTCAACCTGTACAGACTCGCTGATTGTGATGATGATGATGAGTCCTCGGTCTATGAGAACAAAATGGATGTAGTGGAAGAACTTGGGAGTCTTGTCGGTTTACCTCTAGTGGGGGAAAACATCTACTCCTGTGTCTTCGAGTCTCGACCGTCGTCGGTCATTCGACGTCTTAGGTGTAGACTCGGGGGTCAAGACGAGAATGGTGTGTACGTAATTCACCGGTGGTGTGTGGTGAGTGTCCCGAACAATCCACTTACACGGGAGGTCGTCGTGTCTGATACCCTTTCTTCCTATACAGACGTTCATTATTGGTCGGTTGGTACAATGATCTCTGTTTGTGGTGGCTCCATGGTCGAAAGGTCAGACTTCTGAAGAAACCGATCTTGACATATTTACAGGAAAAGATTTCATCTTAAAACTTTCGACTGATTCGATATCATTGTAATTCAACTTCCATCATTTACTAACTTAGAATTAAGAAAAAGAGGGTAAAATAATACTTTTAAAAGACTGTGTTTATTAACCCTCTAACCTTACAGGTCTGCGGGTAGTGTCAATTATAAAATAGTATATATACACATATATATATATATGTACATAAACAGTGTGTGGGGAGAAAAACGGGCAAGCAATCAAGTAGATTATACCCCACGTGACGTTCCAGTGTCTGTAGTCAAGTGGGGATTCGTGAAGTCGTACGTTCAGTAATCGATTTCAAGCCATGAACAAATGTAGAGTAAAACTTTCATTTTACACGAATGTCACTTCACACACTTTGATTGCTCATGGTAGATTACTTCACACTGTCTATGTCTGTGGGTATTTGGGGTTAGGAAGAGGTCAAGGTCTTACAAGGGTAGTGAGGTCCTTCAAGGGAGTCCGGGGAAGGTCGATGTAGGAGTAGGAGTACCGGAATTCCCGTTAACGATCCAATCACTAAGAGTAGGATCTTGAAGCATATTTACCTTAATCGAAAAAGAGACAAAAACTCTTCGGACACCGAAATCGTTTGTCAACATATACAAGTTGTGTTGAAATGATCAGAGGTCTATGTAAATATAGACACTTTCCTAATCAAATCCCGGAAGGGACCGACAGGTCACCAATCTTGAGGTACGAAAGTGATGTCCCAGTATACAAGGTAGGGACCAGTCCTTTAATTCTAGGACCGTTCGGTTTTTCCACCACGTCCGGGGGTGTAGGGGGGGGGGGGGGNGGGGGTTGGGCGGGGACGGTTTTTTTATGAAATGTCCTTTGTAAACGAAATCAACTCACCAGTCCAAACCTCCCAACATGCCCGTTCGGGAGTATGGTTCCATCTACGTAGCTGTCTGATCTAGTGCCGGGTAGGGTCAGGGTACACTCTTGTTTCACCAGGGGTCCCGCCCTCTCGGTCACTGAGTGTCTCAGTCGGGGTCGGACCCCGAAGACCCGGAAGTCTGTAGGAGTCTATATACACAGGTATGGCGTCAGTTTCTATGGTCCAAGGAAACTTGAGAATTGTAAGAAAAATCATAAAGTTTTGTGGTCTAACTTCTCTATGATTGGAAGGTGTCCCGTGGTCTCTGAGTGTTTTTTAGGGAAAGGGGGAACCGAAACCGACAATTCTATGTTAGGATTATCGATTATAAAGGTCTTTCGGGTGTGACAGTGACAGTACCCCATCTCACAAGGTGTGTAGGTTAAAGTAAATCACTATAGTCAATCTTGATATCAGACACGTAGATTTTCACTTGTACAAAGGAGATTTATACACGAAACAAACCATTTAAAAATTTTTGGAAGCTTTGTACTCCGGAGACCTCTTTTCATTACTTGCTTTGCCGACCCGATCATTCTCCGTTCGGAGAGAAGACAACCAAGAATTCCTTTAGGGAAGGACCCCTCGAAGACCCCAGGTCCATATTATTTACTGAAAATTTTAGTGAGCTAACAAAATTTAGTACAGAACTTTTATACTTATTAAGTGTAATATCTTTCGACTTTTATTTAAACACTACTTAACAAGAAAAAAATTTTTACCGCCTTCTTTTTTTTTAATTTTTTATTTTACCGCCTTCTGTGAGTTCAACACTCAAACCGCAGAGGAACTACGCTCCGTCCCCAGTCCTTTCGGTCGAAATTGATTGACACTCGTGCCTGTTCTGTAAACTGGAGAAACCCGGAGTCAAAGAGATAGACTTTATGTACCCAAACTTGACTAGTAGAACTTCCAGGAAAGGTCACTTCAGGTCTCCCGAGACTGGAAACTGGACTCTGGGAGGAGGGGACCTTCGGAGGGGAGACGAGAGGTGCACCGGAGTCGTGGTGACTTGTCGTCCCCCGTGGGAGATGTGTCCCTCGGGAGGGGAGGGGTATCCGGTGACCGACAGGTCCACCTCTGACCCGTGTCCGGTCGGTGAGTCTTCAGTCCCGAGTCGACAGATCTCGGTCGGGAAGGGTCCTTGTTGTCCCTACTGGTGTCGGAGTCTCCTTTGGTGGGTAGAACATAGAAAAGTCTATAAAGACTCTGACTTTATAAATTTACATAAAATTCGTACCTATGGTAGCTTCTATTGCCTTTAGTACTACGTATAAGAATATTAGCCCGAAGGGACCACCGAGTCTCCATTTCTTAGGCGGACGTCATGTCCTCTGGTCCCAAACTAGGGATCGACCCATTCTAGGGGACCTCTTCCTTCACCGTTGCGTGAGGTCCTAAGAACGGACCTCTTAGGGGTACCTGTCTCCTCGGACCTCCCGATGTCAGGTACTCCAGTGTTTCTCAGTCTGTACTGACTCGTTGATTCGTGTCGTGTCGTACACGGACCGTAATAAGATCCGTGATTCCGAAACTGTTATTTGTTCTGTCTCTCAGACAGAAGAGTTCTCGAATGTTAAAGGTCCTTCTACGGTCCGTTATTTATGAAATTTTTCATTTGTTTATTTACCTCCATATTAAAGAAACCTTAATTAAAATCGTTGGGACTTTATAATAAACACCGCATGAACTACAATATAACGATATCTGACTTTCACACACAGGGAGGTCATAAGTATACAACTTTGGAGTCGAGGTCACACTGTCATAAACCTCCACCCCGGAAACCTTCGACTAAGTCAGTACTCCTGTCTTGGAATACTTACCCTAATCACGGGAACTTTGTTTCTGGGGCTTTTCAAGGGAGTCGGGAGGATGGTATCTTTTCAAACGACAGGTACTCTGTCGGCTTGGACTTCGTCCAAGAGTGTTCTGTGGTATAGACGGTCTCGGAACTAGGACGTGAAAGGTCGGATACCCTGACAGCCTTTATTTATTAAACAAATTCGGTACGTCATAAAAACAGAACCGTTATACTTCCCTGGTTCTGTACACGAGTACATTCTTTTGTGGAGCGTCAATTCCTTGGTCATATTCTTAGGATCGTTTCTTGAGTTAGTCCCTCGACGACCGAAGGAAGAGGTGAAGGTCTTCTACACCCGTCTTCAACTCTCCGACACCCAAGAGAAGACCATTTTCTTGTAACGTAAACTGACATTGTTCTAAAATCCGGACTAATACGGAATTTAACACAGAGAAGACCGATTTCTGACTTAAGGTCCAACTATAGATATCATCCTAAGGTCGTTGATCTCTTACTTACCTAACACAAAGGAAATTCGGAGACTATCGACCCACTTTCCTTGTATAATTATACATGACAAGAATGTACAGAGTGGTCACTTGGTGAAAGTTGTCCTTTTCTGTCGAAGACGATCAGAACTATCGTAAGAACACGTTTAATCTTTTTCCACAGGAGAAGGAATTCCGTAAAATAAAAGGAACTTTAAAAAGGACTATCTGTAAGTAAAGATGTTCCAGAGTCTACACTTAACGTGAGGAATCAAAACAATCCGAGTGTGGGACGTGTCGTTGGAGTTTGACGAGAGGACTGTCCAGGTTGGTTGTGTCATCGTTGTCGAATAATTATTGGATAAAACATTGACGAAAGAAAGAAAGATGAACAGTGGTCGAAAAGAGTGGACCTCCGTTTGTATTTTAGAGTCCGGTTACTAAGTCTTCAGATCGTTAATTAAGTAATGTAAGAGCCCTCTTCTGTGAGTCGATTAGAGATCTACTGGTGTCGTTCGATCGTTCGTTTTGACACGTACGTAGGAGACTTTGCTTTGTTTTGTTTAATTTTGTTTGTTTGTTTGTTTGTTTGTCTTCTGTAGAGTCAGACCAGACCGTACCTCACCCCACCCCCTCCGTCAAATTGCAAGTGCGAAAAGAGCATAGTAGACTTGCACACAACGAGGTGACAAAACCTTAGTGTCACCAGGTACTCGAGAACTTAGTTTTGGTTCGAAATAGACACATACATCTTCTTACGTTCTAGGTAGGGTCTCCTCAGAAACTCGAGACTGACTCGGAGGTTACGGTCACCCATAGTCCGTGGGGTCTGGAGGTAGGGGACGGGAGTTAAGGTTACGAGTGGGTGGAAGGATCTCAGAAAGGGTTGTAGAAGGAAAGACGCGCGGCGGGGGGGGGGGTAGTGTAGTCACTAAGAATTTAGATGACCAAGAGACACAACAAACCGGCATCGGAACCCACATCGGAGTCCGGGAAACAAGAGAAAGACCCTCTTTGTGTGGTCGACGAGTCCTCACAGGACCGTAAGCCTTTCGAGGAACGGCGGAAAATTAGAAGAGAAAACAATAGATTTACCTCGAGATGGGTAAATGGGTTTGACGAGTGTTTGGAGGTCCCCGCGGAACGACCGATGTCCTATTTTAGAGTTGAGACAAGGTCAGAATGGACCTAAGTTGGGATTTGGAAATCACAGGATGAGAGACAAAGGGGAGGCGTGACGTCCGTAAGGACCGGTGAAGTTTGTCGAACCTTAAAAGAGTTTTGTAGCTCGAAGATTCAGGGGTAGAAGGTCATGGGACACTCGACCTATAGTACGGAGGAAGGAGGTTGTTTGAGAATAAGTAGGAAGTTTCGGGTCGAGTTCACAACGGAGAAGAGGTTTAAAGGAATGCGACAGGACTAAACTGAAGACATCACGTAAAATCTTTGGAGACGGAATTATAAAATATAATGTCAGACAACGTTGTACAAAGAGTACTCCTTACTCGAGGGGTTTCCCGTCCACGACCCAGAGTAGAATGACGGACAGCGAAAATGTCAACCACGAGGTCTTTCATGAGGTCCCAACCGACTTGGGAACTTTACCTTTCTGTTTTAGTTGTCCTACTGAGGCACCTTGACTTGTTTAATAATAATAATAAAAAACTACCGTGACGTTCCGAACACCCTAGAATCAACGGTTGACCCCTAACTTGGGTCCGGGAGTCGTCACTCTGACACGTCAGGATTGGAGATCTGGTGGTCCCTTCAGAGAGTCGTTGAAGACTTCTTGAAGGTCCCACCTTCGCTCTACCGACGACACCGGAAACACCCCGGTGACAACAAGTCTGTAACTCTTTTGAGTCCAACATATTTTAATCTCAAAAGGTCTTACAAGAGGACAGATGAACTTAAGACCCCAAGTTGTCCTGACCCCGAAATGTTTTACTTTATTTTAATAAAAACGACAACTGGTATCTCACTAGTAGAAATCTCTCTGTTTATGTTCTTCTTCTTTTTTTTAGTAACATAGTCACTTAACGTTTAAGTCTCAAAATCCTAACTAAATACCCGAGGTCGTTCCATCAGTCTGTCCCTCATCTGTCCCCCAGTCTGTAATTCGTCACTAGAACAAATAGAAGAGTAAGTGACGACCTTAAGGTTTAGTGTTTTCGTTTTAGTCAGAACGAATACATGAAACTTAAGGAATCTCAAGTTCTAAGGTGACTCTTTGATACTTACCCAGAGTAATAGGACGGACGATTTAAGTGACTAAAAGAAAAGTGGATTTTTGTCTGAAAAAGTCTTAAGAAAAAGAATTCTTTATTTTTCTAGTACAATCTAATATTTATAACTTCATCTAAGTGAATTTTTTGTTTATATAGAGAGTGTTTACATAGATAAATACAATCAAACTTTATGTTCAAATACAGAGATAACCAAACTATTATACGACATTGTGTGTGCCGATTTTGATGTGTGACCCAGGAATGACCCGACGACACTAAGTTTGACTCCCCCAGGAAGAGGACGTGGGTCCTTTGAGTGTCAGAGTGGTCCCTCTGCTATTTCAGTTCTTTATACAGGTACGTCACTCACATCTTTCCAGAAATTGTGGAACAAGGTAGTCTATCAGGAGACCGCTACGACCCTAGGTGTAGTTTCCCGTTGTGCTCGACTGAGGTCGACGCCAGTCTTTTCGTGTGTCAGATCAGTCCGTCTAAGTGCACATTCGTCCATCCTCGAGTTCTCTGTCCGAAGACTTCAGAAGCTCAAACCCGGACAAGGAAGTGTCCCCTCCAGGGCCCACAGTCTAGGACCAGACACGTTCCAGTGTCACGGTCCAGAGACTCGGTTCGGGTCGTGGAGTAGGGTGAAGTATCACCGAGATTCAGACCGGTCACACGACCCTTACGAACCACAGGGACGTGGTCCCTCTTCGCTTCGAGATTTGAGTCACGCAATCTCTCCACTAAAGTCGTAAAATTTGTGGTACAAGATAATATCAAAATCAATTCATTGTAAAAACCATTAATAAAAGTAATAAGTAGATAATTCAATCGAATAAGTATGTCTCCCGAATTTGTCATGGGCTTTGTTAATAAAACAACAAATCAGCGAGCCAGCACAGGCTGAGAAAACGCTGGGGTACCTGACATCGTGTGGTCCGAGGGGACAGGTACCCTAAAAGATCCGTTCTTGTGAGTCACCGACACCGAGAACTCGAGTCAACGGGACACCGTACACCCTAGAACCAAACGGCTGGTCTCTAGTTTGGGTAACGGAGCGTCCTGTCTAAGAATTGGAGACCTAGTGGTCCCTTCAGAGATCAATTCATTAAAAAGATTCAATCCTTTAGTCGAAGGACAATTGGTATTCGACCCTGTGAAAGTTGAGTTCCCATCTGTAAATACAGTTGGTACACCCAGTACTTATGTCGGACACACACCCCCTGTACCCGTAGTTGACCCTGGGGTTCTGGGAAATCTGAGAACCAACAGTGACTCGTTATGTGGTCGACCCTCTTCTGTCGTCACTTAAACCCCCTCTTAATCTACAGAATTTTGTCGTTTACTACAGTTACATCAAGAAGGGAAGAGAAACTAAGGGAGAGTGCACACTCATAACGTTGTCCGAAAGATCCTTCTTAGAAAAAAGAGGGAAAAAACGTTATAAAACAATCTCCTTACAAAGAACACTGAAGGGACCACCAGGTCCCCAACCCTGAAGTGTACAGGTCACGTCCACCACACCCAAGCTAGGGAGCAACCCCTTGATCTAAGGGGTTCGGTGTACCCCACCGATTTTTTCTTTTTCTTTTTTTAACTTTAATTTTCGCTTATAAAGAACTAAGGTAGAGAAATAGGAAATAAACATAAAGAAAAGAAAAAAGGAAAATAAAGTGCCACACTATAAACCTTCTGGGTTCATGAAAACCGTACACAACAATCGGTCTCTACAAGATGTCAAAGATAACGACTACACAACCTTAGAATAACCAAAGGACAAAACCTCTCACAAAGTTTGTGGTTTACAAACTATAACGACAAACGTGAGACCTATCGTTCTACGAATACATAAAAGGGTTCACAGAAAGTACGGAACGTCGGTCGCCGTTGTTCGAGACTGTCCAGGTCTTGCTTTCACTTTTAACGTCCTGTCTCAGAGGTCAGAGTTGAAATGTCGGTTAAAAGGCCCACCACAACTCTGTCAGGATTGACGGATTCCGTATTGACCCTACTACTATGGGTGGATACTTATTCAAAGAGCATGTCTATGTACTTCAGTACAGACGTTTTCTAAGAGTTGAGGAACCTTCTCCACCAAAATGTCTTGGTGTCACTACTGTCGTCGGTTCTCAGTTTAGTAAAAATCACTCTGGTCGAGATCGTATGAACAGACCAAAGTAATATCGGACGTTGAAAGAGTTGTCCAGCGTCGCCCTACATGTCACTTCTGTGTCTTCCTATTCCTTTAATCCTTACGGTCAGTTGTACATCCTCCCACACAGTTTCCGATGTACAAGGAACGGCGACAGAAATTATGGGTCATGAGGTTCTCGTGAGAGGGGACCTAGTCCTTCTAGGGGACCTCTTCCCTTACCGTTAGGTGAGGTTATAAGAACGGACCTCTTAGGGTACCTGTCTCTTCGGACCGTCCAATGTCAGGTACCCCAGTGTCTCTCAGCCTGTGCTGACTCTCTGATTGTGAAAGTGAAAGAAAGAAGTGAGAAGTCCTCCGTGACCGCACAGGGTAACAGTAATAAGACCTGAGTCGTAGATGAAGTCCCTCAGAAGTAGTGGAACAGACCCGTATAAAGGTTGTAGAACCCTTCACGTCTATCTTATTCGTTAGTGCCCGGTTTCTCCGGTGGGTCCGACGGTAAGGACGGGGTCCTCTGAGGTTGGAAGACTCAGACATAACCACTCCACCCTTAAAGGTGGTCCGAAGACCTGGACCACTACCCCTCCCCGAGTCTACTTTCGAAGGACGGGTACTTTCAGGAAAAACACCGACTGTCTGACGATAAGAAACCTTCGGGTATTTTAGAATGGTCAACGAGGTTCCCAGACACCCCCTCAGTTCCAGTTACAGTACCTCCTCTGAAACAATTTTGGAAGAATTGTGACACCCTGCGATACCAGTCTCCATGATTACTGAGAGACACTGTGAATTAAAAAAAAATTCCTCTCTATGAGTAAATAAGAAAGTTGAATGTGCATGAGTAACTTACGGTTCGTTCAATAGTACACGAGCTCTATCTTTCTATTGTGTTGGTTGTACCAGAGACGCGAAGGTCTCAAATTTTAGTCTACCGGCATCGTCATTTCTTTCGTCTTAATGTCAGTCGAACTAAACTCAAGTTTTGTTAATTATAATTCTTATAAGGAAAGTGACAGACCTTTACTTTAAGTACCAATTATTCGTATATATTAATTTATAATGTATATAATATATGGTATACATACTATTTATCCATACAAAATAAACTACACATATATATTACATATAAGGTTTAGTATTATATTTATTGATCTTCTTTTAAGTAAATACTTCTTTATTATACATTATGTATAAGGTTTTACATCCACGAGGTCACCTCTTCCGTGACCGCTGGGTGAGGTCATGAGAACGGACCTTTTAGGATACCTGCCTCCTCGGACCACCCGACGTCAGGTACCCCAGCGATTCTCAACCCGTGCTGATTCGTTGAAGTGAAAGTGAAAAGTGAAAGTACGTAACCTCTTCCTTTACCGTTGGGCGAGGTTACAAGAACGGACCTCTTAGGGTCCCTGCCCCCTCGGACGACCCGACGGCAGATACCCCAGCGTGTCTCAGCCTGTGCTGACTGCGCTGAATCGTCGTCGTCGTCGTCCACGAGGTCGTATTGATGATCTTTTACATTATTTTCTCGTTTATAAGTGTGGAGAGACATCTTCAACCAATACTAATTATTCAAATCTAAATTTTCATTCACTCCTGAAGGGACCACTACGTCACAAATTCTCAGGTGGACGGTTCCGTCCCCTGTGTCCAAGGTAGGGACTAGGTCCTTCTAGGGTATACGGTGTCCTGTTGATTCGGGTACACGGCGTCGATGACTTCGGACACGTGGATCTCAAACACGACGTTGTTCTCTTCAGTGGCGTCACTCTTCGGGTTCGTGGTGTTGACCTCTCATCGAGGGGGAGCGGCATTGATGTCTTTCGGGTGCACACCGTTGCTTCTGGGTCACGTCGGTTTTAATTTCTTACGTAAAAGAATTTCATTCACTCTTCGAGTCTTAATGTAAGGTCTACTCTTCGTGTCTTTTTATCTTCTCAATTCCCACCCCGTATCTTATTTTTGCTCACAAGTCTCTTCTGTCTGGTCTGAGTGAATTTCTAGTAGTCTCTTTTCCCTTTGGTAGAATGGTATTCGTCCCTATTGTGAAGATTTCTCCCCTTTGCTTCCCGCGTTTTCCATAGTCGTCCACGGAGTCGTTTTTTGTCTGCCGCACGAACCTCCTCCTACATTCCCTTCAGGTCCTTCCATTTCCGTCCGAGACCGTCGGTAGCCCCTGCCGACTCCGAGACCTCCCCACTCGCTTCCTCAAAGTCTCGTCTTCGTCGTCAACTGACTTGTGTCACTCAGAACCTCGGAACCGGTCCTCTTGAACTGGTGTTGACTAGGAAACGACCCGCCCTTATATGGTTTTCGCTCATGGGAGTGGAGCGGAGGTGGGAGGTGTCACGAGAGTCCCGAAGGAAACGGTCTAGGTCGTCTTCGGACCCCGTTCCGTGTAAACCTTCGGGACATCCTCCACTTGACGAAGAACTCACACACCCCGACGTCACGTGAGACAACATGTACATCTGACGGACGGATGTGGGGTTGGTGTGAAGGTGCTTGAAGGTTTTGTGGAAACCCCTTACCATGGGACGACTCTTAGTGACGAAATGGAGGAGTTAGACTTTATAAGAGAAGACCAGGTCTGGGGGCTCGCGGAAACCTTCGTGTGTTCACTACCAATGAATGGACGTCTGACACAGATTCGTAGTGACCCGTCCAGACTAGCACCGAAACGAAATTCTACGAGTTGAACAGGGTTGTTTGACCAATATGACAGTGGATAAGGACACCTTGGTTAGTGTGGTTTGGAACCACCGAATTTCCTTGTCCGTAGTAAAGAGTCGGGTGTCGGTCGTAGTCGACAGTCCCTTCGGGGGTCATGTTACATTTACGACACACTTATGTTGTATTTTAGATACATTTATGAACGGTCACGGGTCTTTTAAGTTCAAAACGAAAAACCTTGAAAGACCTTGAACCTCCCCCTACCTATAAAAACTGGGTGACAACCAACGTAGGAGTCTATACCTTGGGTCCCTGTATCTCCCGGCTGAAGTTTGAAGTGAGTGTTTTTAGTTCCATGACAGGTCCCTTTCGATTCTGAGGAGGACAAACCCCCGTCTTCAGTGATGTGAATTCTCGTAACATCTGACATAAGAGACCTCCTTTCCTGAAGGGACCACCGAGTCTGTCATTTCTTAGACGAACGTTACACCCTCTGGACCCAAGTTAGGGACCGAACCCTTCTAGGGGACCTCTTCCCTTACCGTTGGGTGAAGTCATAAGAACGGACCTTTTAGGGTACCTGTCCCCCTGGACCACCCGATGTCAGGTACCCCTTTGTTTCTCAACCTGTGCTGACTCGCTGATTGTATGTGTCCCTTGGGACCTGAAATCACTTTTCGTCCGTCGTGAGGAAGGTCTGTAAGTGTCCTTCGTCCGAAAGGACGTGTCGTCGTCTCCTTCGGGTCTGGCCGGTGTCTTATGAAATGTAGTCACCTATCTTTTTTCGACTCCCACGGTCGGATCAGCGTCCTTGACTCGAACCTAAGTTTGTGGTCAGAGACACATTTTCGGTGAGAACATTGACGTAGGACAACGAAGGGGTTCTTTTACAGTTCTACTCTTACTTTAGAATTTAGACTTCAAACTTTGGGTTAATAAACTCATAAAATATAGAACGTCAAACAGACAGAAAACAAATAGACAAAAGTACGGGACTCCATCTATAAGACGGATTTACCACTAATATGTTTTTCTCCTTGATTCCCCATTCATTGTATTAATGAAATTACAAAAATTAATTCGGAAAATATCTGTGAAATTTTATCCGTGACTTTCATGATTGTGTCGTGTCACTTCAGTAAAAAGGATTAAGTGTCGTCCAGTTCCTGGTTTGAACTCACTCCTAAATCCGAAAGACACCGAACGTAGTAGAGAAAAAGAGATAAGATGAACAGACATTATTATATATTATTCATACAGTTATATGTAACTTACTTGTAAAAATAGACTTTAATTTAGGGACGAAAACGTTAAATAATTCACTTTTTTTAGTCATCAATCTAGACAAGAAATTTTCATATTCCCGAAGGGACCACCCAGTCTGACATCTCTGAGACGGACGTTACGCCCTCTGGGTTCGAACTAGGGACCCAACCCTTCTAGGGGGCTTCTTCCCTTACCGTTGGGTGAGGTCACAAGAACGGACCTCTTAGGGTACCTGTCTTCTCGGACCGTTCGATGTCAAGTATCCCAGCGCTTCTCAACCTGTCCTGAATCACTGACTTGACTTGACTTCCCTGGGGTTGGAGGTAAGGGACTGTCTCTAGTCGTTAATCTGTCGATAGATCCTTACTTTCGTAGAGATCTTCTCAAGTCCTCAGGCGAACTTTCGAAGTCGTTGTTCCACCTTATTTTGTGGACACTTATTGACGTTTGTTTCTTATTAAGTATTTATTTTTTCTAACACACCATACACTCCATTGTATTCTGTATCTCACATTATGAATCCTGTTATAGTATTCCTTACCCTCCTTTACCTAGGTATAACCCCATTTTGACTGTATAAAATAGTCTTAATTCAGTCATAATTGAACTTTACTCAATAATAACTATTCAATTTTTACATTTAATTTTATGGATGTCATTGGTCACCCCCTTTTGAAAGTTTTTTAATATTTTCGTTGTTTTCATCAATTATTGTAGGATTTATAAACAAGTTGTGTCTTATTCACTATTACTTCCTTCTCTCCTTGTTTTTCCTCTACTATGTGTGCATCCTTTGTTTTTCGTTTGACCGTCAACATTTGGGTCGTAGGTCTAGTCATTAACGGAGTTCACACTTACTTAATTCATAAGATTTGGTTTTCTGTTTTTAACTTTTTAACAGTATATGTGTATGTATACGGAAATCAGTCTAAATGAACCCTCAGACATTAAAAGAGACGAGTGACATGGTGGTACAGTTACTTACACAACAAGACCTTAAATTCGTACATACTCCTCCCCTTCCTCTGAAGATACAAAAACTTTCAGAAACCGTCTCAAAGTACAACGACACTCACAACACACACTCCACACCACGGAGAGTTATTAGTGTGACTACCCTTTTGACTCTTCTTTGACGAGTCTCGGTGTCCCTCTTAGTCATCGACTTGAGTCCTCGTGTGCTTTTCGTGCAAAGAGGTCTCAGGTGGTGTGGAAAACCCCCTGAATAATCCCCTTTTTTTTTTAGGAGACTCGGGAATATTTGGAATTAAATACCAAATGAGACCCCTCCCCTCTTCCACTTTGTTTTTACCAGTAGTCTTATATTCTGTGGGTGGATTGGGAGTGGTCAAACCCCATGACGAAAATCAAACAAATTAAGAGGTCACCAAGTGGTTTGAGTCGATTGTGTGACCTATTGGTGGTCGGGAGGTTTCACGAAGTATTACACGAATTCGAACTTGTTATTCCACCTTTGAAGAACTTACAAAAGAAAACGGTTGAACTTCCAAAGTATGTGAATTTAGAAAAAAATTTTGTCTTAAAATATTAAAAATTTTCTAAAAAGACTACACCTGGTAAATTTTTCAGAAATAACTTATGTAATGTTATAGTAAGGACAAAATACAACACTATAAAACCGGTGCTCCGTACACCTACAGTCGAGGGGTTGGACTAACTTGAACATGGGGGACGTAACCTTCCGTTTCAGAGTTGGTGACCTGGTGGTCCCTTCAGGGAGTGTACGAATTTAGAATTTACGAACCAGACTCTTGGTAAATTACTCATTCCCAAAACTCGTGACCAAATCATACTATACACTCACTTTGCTCCAGTACTTTTGATCACTAACACCTTCAGGAAATTATATTGTACAACGGACGACCTGAGTGCTACCATAAAGAGAAAGTGGTCAATGGTCCGATTGTTGGACCGTCCGTGGGGAAGATGTTTAGAAAGACCCCCACCATTGTATTTATGTCTACGGTCCCGAGACAGGGAGATTGACAAAGTGTTGCAGACCCATTCCTGGACCCAAATTGATAAATTTTTTTAGAGGGGTCTATACAGATGGTACGTCGGTCCCAACTCTTGGTGTTGTTAGGTCGAGAAATCATAAAGTAAGTGACTCAAAGAGTAGAAAGACACAAAAGAGAACTTCAGTATCAGGTTTCCTGGTGCCTTTATGAGGGATTTAAACCCCCCCCCTTGTGGATTTAAACCTAGGCAAGCCATTAAGTATGAACTCAGTTGTACGACTTCCAATTAGTATGGGTTTCCCTTCTTTACTCTCAAAAAAAAGAAGGTTGAGGATAGAGTGTACCCTTTTACCTCTCTCTGTACCACAAACGGAAAAGTCTTAAGACGTGCGGGTCGGACTCAGTCGCAAACTCGTGCTCTAGTGCAACAGAAAACCCTAATACAAGTTTTGGTAGTGGACCCCCGGCATAGAAGTAGAGTCGAGAGGACCACTGGAGGATGTATAAAGGGACGATGCGACCCGGTCACTTCACGTTCCACCCGGGGACCGATGGTGTGTAGGAGTTCGGTCGGTGGGACCCCTTCTCGATTGGACGTGTCGGAGACACCAGGACGACCCGAGGTCGGTTTCGGGGAAATTGTGGGTGAGTGATCACCTAAACTGTGTGTGGACGACGGAAACCTAGTCCACTCCGTTTGACTGATGTAAAGGATGCAGTATTTGGGAAGGGTTCCGGGGGAGAGGGGTGGTGTGGGGTCAGGACCATCTCCAGGAGTAAGAGAATGGACCTACAGGTCTCACCGAGGGATTAGTCTGAACGAACTGGAGTTCGGAGTCGGGGAGACTTGGGTCGGGTGTGCGACGGGTCTCAGTAGGCCAGTGGTGAGTCTGTCCCAGTCAGGAGGAGAGAGGACCCGTTCGAGGTCACCGTGGACGGTGATTCCAGACGTGCCGGACCAATTTCCGTGGTCTTGCCAGTATTTGACCGGAGACGGGTGAAGGACTCGTCGATAGGTGACGAGGACGAAGTACCTTAGGGGGTTGTTGACAGTAGATGTCGGGAGGTATGTATAGCAAGACTCGTAACGAATTGACAGAGAAGTAGGACGACCACTCCTTCCCTAAGGACAGAATCCAATATCCCTACCGGCTCCTGTGACTGTGAGCTACTTGCCCACTCTGGCAGTGGACACGAGTGTCGACCCCCTCCTGGGGTCCCCCTGACGTGACCTCCGTCTCGTTTGTCGGACAAAGTTACAAAATAAATAAATACCGACGTGACTCAGAAACAACGACTCTCTTCCCCGATGAGAGGTCGACACCACGTGCTCGGAGAGTAACGCCTCCGAGGAGGACAATACCTCGTGTCCAAGGACCCGTATGTCTGAAGCCATCACCACCGTGCACCAGAGTCTTCATCACCGAGGGTCCGAGATTTCGTGTCCGAGTCACCAACACCACGTACACGACTCGACGAGGTGTCGTACACTCTAGAAGGGCCTAGTCCCTAACTTGGGTACAGAGGACGTGACCTTCCGCCTAAGAAGTGGCGACTCAGTAGTCCCTCCGGGTTTATTGGATAACGAGTACCTCCACCCGGACCACCATAGCTCCCCGTCCCACTGGCGCTCGAGTACACCCTCCTACACCGACCGAACAGACTTGTTACGGTGTCCGACTGTGGGCAAAGAGTCTTTATTCGTCCTAGGCACGACCAGGGAGAACTGTTCCTCCCAACAAACCCACCCCCTGAAGGAGGACCCCTCGTCCCACCCATCCTCTCCGACACCGGGTCCGTGAACTCCGAGACACCCGAAGTGATATACACGTGAATTATGGTCTGGGTATCGTGAATTATGACCCGGGATTAGACTCCAAAGTCTCTTCCGTTACCGTGGGGTGAGGTCATGAGAACGGACCTTTTAAGGTACCTGCCTCCTCGGATCATCCGACGTCGGGTACCCCAGCGATTCTCAGCCTGTGTTGACTCACTGAAGTGAAAGTGAAAAGTGACAGTACGTAACCTCTTCCTTTGTCGTTGGGTGAGGTCACAAGAACGTTCCTCTTAGGGTCCCTGTCCCCTCGGACCACCCGACGGCAGATACCCCAGTGTGTCTCAGCCTGTACTGACTTCACTGAGTCGTCGTTAGACTCCAAAAGGTAGTATCCGAACTCTTGAGACAAGGACACAAAGAGGTAAAGGGAGGGGGACTGAGAGACCGGGTCAGGACCAGGGGCCCTGACAGTCGAGTCCGAAGGGTGGGTTGTCCTGTACAGGGGACTGGAGAGGGGAGGTGGGTCAGTGAGTAAGGGGGAACGTGTCTTCGATGTTTTCATGAAATTAAAAGACAGAGAAGAGACCCTACATTCGAGGAACTCCTGTCCCGGGACGTGTTGAATGATCAAAAGTTTAGGAGTAATTTACAGGTTCTTTTCTGCCGTATTAAATTCTTATATTGCGTATGTAAATGAAAATAGTTTTTGCAAGATTAAATGAAAATGATTTAAAATACGACAGTCCTTTCTGTTCAGGTGACCTTAAGGAATTTCTTTTGTCCGTTATTATTTTGAAGGTTTAAGATGTCCTTTTACACTCCCCTTCAATACATTTTTAACAAAACGATTACGTGGAAGGGGTGAAAGAAGTGTCCCAACTCGAGTCGGGAGCACGTGTGGACGGGAGGGGAATTTGACAATTCGTGTCTAAGGTTCTCTCGGACCCTAAGATTTTGTGGTAAACTCCAGTCGCATGTCCATAGTCAAATGCACCCGTTCTCGGCTTGAGTGGAGACGGTAGTGGGTCCAAAGGACCCGACTCGGTACACCCCAGTCTTGGAGGTCCATGGAAGTCCATCCTCTGTTTGTGTCTCCGTTTCGACGAAGACATTAGGAACTGGGGACGAATCTTCAGAGGGTCGTGGAGTGCTGAGACTCTTCGTCTCGGTCCTAAGTTTGGGTCCACGCGGGTCAAGGCCTCTACCGTGCGTCGACCCGGTCCTCCTCTCACCTGAACCACGGGACCGACGGCACCCTCGAGTAGCGGGTGTCGTCTCCCCTGTCGGTCGTCGGAACCCGAGGTCACCAGGTTTCTGTTCGGAAGGAACCACACACGATATGAATTTCAAATAAAGGTTGAACGAAAAATAACACCCTTTTGTGTGTATTTTAAATGGAAGAATTGATGAAAATTCACATGTCAAGTTACCATAGTTCATGTGAGTGTAACAACACGTCGGTAGAGGTGATAGACAGAGGGTTTGAGAAGGAGAATGTTTTGGGACAAGGGTAATTTGTGACTGAGGGGCAAGGGGTGAGGGCGTCGGGGACCGTTGGTGTCAGGATGAAAGATGACTTAAAGATACTTAAAATAGTACAATTCATGGAACAAATTACCTTACTAAACACCCGAAGGAACCACTGAGTCACCACTTCCTAGATGGACGGTTACGTCCTCTACGCTCAACCTAGGGACCCAACGCTTCTAGGGGATCTCCTCCTTTACCGTTGGGTGAGGTCATGAGAACGGACTCTTTAGGGTACCTGTCTCCTCTGACCGTCCGCTGTCAGGTGTCCCAGTGTTTTCTCAGTCTATACTGAACCGCTGATTTGTTATTGTTACGATAAACAGACCAACGCTGACCGAATAAAGGATATAGTATTACAGTTACTACAAGATACAATCCAGGTACAACATCATACACAGTCTTATAAGATGGAAAAATTCCAACTTATCTAAAGGTAGTACACTTATATGGTGTGAATTAAGCAAGTAAGTAGGTAGTCACCTGTCACCCCTATGAAGGTGTAAAATCGATAACACTTATTAAGACGATACTTGTACTCACATGTTTGTGGAGAAACTCTGGGACAAAGTTTAGTATGTAGGTCTTTACCTTGACAACATAGTATCCCATTAAGATAGGAATTAAAAAACTACTTATCGGTAGGATAAAAGGGATCTTCGATATGGAACTCCGTAAGGGTAGTTGTCACATGTTCTCAAGGTCGGACAGATGCAAAAGTGGTTCCGAAAAAAAAACAAACAAAATAATAGAAAATTTATAATTGGGCAGGATTACCCCTACTCCACCATAGAGTGACAGCAAACTGAAAGTAAAGGGACTACTACTGACTACAACTTACAGAAAAGTTAATTTTTTTTTTCACAGGTTGTACTTCGACCATAAGTAAAGGTGTTCCGTTTGCCCGGACCCCACTCCACCCCCGAGGGAGACCTTCCCCGACTGGACCGCCGTGTCCACAGACTCTGAGGGACTCCCCACCAGTCGCAACGAGAGTTACTCACGTCTGGAAATCCGTTTGTAGAGTGGGGTCAGGTCATGACGTAAAAGGGGTGGACCGGGGACCCCGGAGACCTTATGATCCCCAGTCGAGACCTCTGGTGTACACTGACCTAAAGAAGAGGTACACGAAGAATGTTAGTAGAGGGTTGTCCTCCTAAACGATTTGTTTATTGTCTCTTTTCGAAAGAGGGTACTTTGAATTATTTAGGTAGTTCTTAGACCCGTACTGGTCCCTCCCTGTAGGACTCGGGTCTGCTAGAGCCCTCCCCGACGGGCTCCGGAAAACTTTAGTTCACGTCCGGTTCGGGACCAGTGTCGTCGAAACCTCATTTACCTTGTCGAACTACTCTGAAAGAACTCTACTATCACTGCTATGATTTCTTCAACGACCCCGCTTTGCACAGATGACGATGTGGATGATTTGTTTACGCGTCTCCCACAAGAGCTACTGCTTACGGACGGGACACGGGGCGCCCCTCTTCCGCCCCTACCGCCCTTAGGTGAGAGGGTGCCAGATGTCGGATATAGACCCTAGACACCGTCTGTGGTTCTGGATCTCTTCTTTTAGACGCTAGAACACACAGACTCTTCTACCCGTCCTGGGAAGTACGGACGAGGGTCTGACTTGGACCACTTAGCGGGCCGTAGAACACCACTCCTTCAGTCCTCGTCCTCTCAGACCCCGTTTGGGTCTCTCCTCTCCTTAGTGGGCCCCGGTAGAAGGACCCTGGAGATTCAGAATGGGAATACGTTCCTAGATAAGGACAATTGGTGTCCGAAGAGGAAGGATCGTGGACCTCCTACACGTGGGTAAAGTGTCCTGTCGTTTACCTCCAAACACAGTGTCACCGTGCACTGGGACCTACACTAGATATTTTCACAATAATTTCCAGACAAACCGATAAATTTTTGAGACTCACGGATGGATTCAACTAGTCCACGTCGGACTTAGTTACTTTCGAAATCGTTTTTCTACGAGTTCGATGGGTATCACCTCAGACCAGTAAGACGTTCATACCCGACCGGGGTCTTTGGGAGTTCCCCGTATACCGTGTAGTCTTGTTTCCACTTTCACTTTCAGCGAGTCAGTACAGACTGAGAAACGCTGAGGTACCTGACATGTAGGTACCTTAAGAGGTCCGGTCTTATGACCTCACCCATCGGAAAGGGAAGAGGTCCCTAGAAGGGTTGGGTCCCTAGTTTGGGTCCAGAGGACGTAACGTCCGTCCAAGAAAGGGTCCACTGGTGTTCCCTTCGGGGATAGTCTTGTTTCCCCGTCTAGATAATACTAACATTATTGTCTTTCATCCAAGTAACTCATGGTCGTAATTCATAGGAAGTCCGGTTTATCCGACGATTTGGAAGGGTGTATTGAGACAGGGGGTCCAGAAGCTCCAGTATGACTTTAGTCCCTAAGCTCCGTATGTGTCCAGAGGTCCGAAACCGAGGTCCCCGACACGACGGTCAGTAGTACGCTTTCATTAGAAGGTGGTGAGGCTGGAGTCCCGAGACACACGAAGAGATCTACTTGACGGTAGACGAACGAGACGGATGAGTCTCGTAGTAAGGTTTTCGTTTAGACGGGGGGATGTGCGGTACCGAAAACCAAAGGACGTTCTTCACTCTCGTAGACACAGACACTAAGAGTAAGGAGTACTGTGTGACTTCACCCACGACCAGATCTTGGTCCTCTCCACTCGTCACACCCGTGTCCACTCACCGTCTGCGTCCCGCGTGACAGGGAGACGGGATCTCCAACCCAGGGACATCAGGTGGGTGTCACTCACTTATTCGTACCGGTCAAGAAGGTTCGACGGGTTAAGTCCAGTGTCTGCTACGGTGGGGTGAGGAGGTATGTCGTTTTTGAAGAATGTATTATAAAACCCAATTACAAAAATCTTTTACGAAATGACAAAAGGAAAGTAAAAAAAGAATTGACAGTCTGAATTAAAATCGTTAAAACTACCTTTTAAAGGATTTACCGAAATGTACAAAGAAATGGAAAAAGAAAGTCCCGTCGAACTTTTTTATTTTGGAATTAATACCTCTTAAAACTTCTATGTGTTTTCCTCAAGTATCGTCTTTGGGTGTCACACGGGAGACGGTCCAGACCGAAGACCCGAGTGTAGTGTAGACACCTTGGTTAGTGCGACACTCACATCGTCCTTATACCAGTAATAGTACCACTTACAGAGACGGTCCATAAAAGTGACGATTCTATCTAATACGACTCACTTGTCTAGTGTCAAATAGACAGGACGACTACCTGTAAACTCAACCAAAACTAACCTTCTACCTCGGTCGTCTTTATGACTTTTACAAGGACGGGCACTGTGACCTCTGACATGCGAGTGAAGAGCGAGAAGAATGAAAAATAAATTTATATCATCTAAATATCAACCCAATTAAAGACGACATGTCGTTTCACTAAGTCAATGCACGTATCCACGTAAGAAAAGGTGATGCCAAACAATGGCCCATAACTGACATAAAGAGACACGATATGTCATCCTGGAAGAACAAATAGGTAAGATATACATTATCAAACATAGACGATTAGGGTTTGAGGGTTGGGTAGACAGGGGGTGGTAGGGAGGGGAACCGTTGGTGTTCAGACAAGAGGTACAGTCACTCAGACAAAGATAAAGAACCTGTACAAGTAAACACAGTATAAAATCTAAGATGTATATTCGCTAACATAAACAGAAAGAGACTGAATGAAATGAGTCATACTGTCAACTATTCAGGTAGGTACAGTAAAATCGACCGTAGAGTGAAAAATACCGACTCACCATAAGGTGACATACATACATGGTGTAGAAATAGGTAAGTAGACAGTTACCTGTAAGTACCAAAGGTACAGAACAGATAACACTTATCACGACGATACTTGTGACCCCACGTACATAAATAAAAAACTTAATGTCAAAAGAGACCTATATACGAGTCCTTACCCTAACGACCCAGTATTCCATCAAGATAAAAATCCAAAGACTCGTTGGAGATATGACAAGAGGTATCACCGATATACTTAAATGTAAGGGTGGTAGTCACATCCTCCCAAGGGAAAAGAGGTATGGGAGAGGTCATAACAAATATCTTAAAAATTACTACCGATAAGATTGGTCACACTCCACTATGGAGTAACACCAAAACTAAACGTAAAGAGGTTATTAATCACTACGACTGGTAGAAAAGTGAACGAACAACTGAAAGACATAAAGAAGAAGTCTCTTAACGGATAAATCCAGAAGACGGGTAAAAAACTAACCCAACAAACGAAAAAAAAAAAAACGACCCAACATACTCGACATACATATAAAACCTCTAATTCAGGAACAACCAGTGTATCAAACGTTTATAAAAGAGGGTAAGACATCCACCAGAAAAGGAAAATAATGAAGGAAACGACACGTCTTCGAACATTTAGACTAATCCAGGGTAAACAAATAAAAACAAAAATAAAGACAACGGAACCCTCTGACTGGANGAAAAAAAAAAAACGACCCAACATACTCGACAAACATATAAAACCTCTAATTCAGGAACAACCAGTGTATCAAACGTTTATAAAAGAGGGTAAGACATCCACCAGAAAAGGAAAATAATGAAGGAAACGACACGTCTTCGAACATTTAGACTAATCCAGGGTAAACAAATAAAAACAAAAATAAAGACAACGGAACCCTCTGACTGGATTCCTCTGTGACCACGATAAATACAGTCTCTCGTAAAACGGATACTAGAGAAGATCCTCAAAATACCACAGGACAGAATACAAATTCAGGAGTTCAGTGAAACTTAAATAAAAACATATACCACACTCACCCAAGATTGTAGTGGCTGAATGTACTCCGACAGGACGAAAGGGTCGAAACGACTTGTCTACCATAAAAGACATAACATATAGGAAAGGAGGAAACAGTATCTAATTAACTGAGATCCACACTCGTAAAGTAAAGAGAACTCGTATTTTTGAATCCTCACTTTAACGACCTAGTCTCCGATCTCCACTAAATTTTGAATTCTTTACTACGGTTTGTCCAAAGGTTCCATTAACACGGTTAAATGAGGACGGACCCTAATCATCGAAATTCTCGGCCCTTGTACAGAAGTTATAACTTTCTTAAAGTCATAAACTTAGTGAGTCAACTCCGAACCATACTGAACTCACTAGAATTGGTAGAAGTAAAGTTGTCTCTCTACCTTTTACAACGAGTTCCCATGTCTCTCCTTCCAGTAAAACCCTCTACGGGGCACCAAAAGAGTGGAGGTCCATACTGGGAGACGAATGTCGAGGAGAGACAATTCAAAACACGAGTCCCCTGAGAAGGTGCCCGAGGGTCCCACCTTTCGTCTCATGGACCTGGGACGGACAGGGTCGACATCTGAGTCGGAAGTTTCTGTTGTTTAACCTTTTAGGAACGTAACGGGACATTACTTTAGAATGTCATTTTCATTTACATATTCAATTTAAAATCCACTTTCTTAACGATGAACACCCACTATGCTAACACATAGACCCTCTAAGTTGACTTTTTACTTATCTTTATTTTTCTTTTAAGTCATTACACTGATTAATGTTTAAATTGTAAGTTATTCGTTACCGAAAGACTACACGTTCCTTGGACAATCTTTTATATTGTCTTCCTTTTAAGTGAACGTTACGGGTGTTTTCTGTCTTATAGATCCTTATTTGAGTTAATTCTACTTAAATTTACTTGGTTTTGAAATATCGAGGTCATTTTGAATTTTTTATAACTCGTTTATCGTTTTATGTGGGATAAAAAATTATTGTTCTTGACTGTAATATGAAAAAGGAGGGATACGAGTCAGTGAAATCAGTACAGGTTGAGAACTGGGATACCTGACATCGGGTAGGAGACAGGTACCCTAAGAGGTCCGTTCTTAGGACCTCACCCAACGGTATGAATAGATTTTTAAATTACGTTAGAGTTATTTTTTATAGATAAAGAATTAATCTGTTCGACTAAGATTTCAAGTATACTCCTGAAGGGACCACCATCTCAACAATTTTTAGGTGGACGGACACGTCCCGTGTACTCAAGTCAGGGACCAGGTCTTTCTAGGGTGTACGACGCCTCGTTGAATCGGGTATACGGACGTTGACGACTTCGGACACACGTATTTTGGACACGAGACGTTGTTTTCTTCGGTGGAGTCACTCTTCGGTCGTGTGACGTGGATCTCGTCGGGGGTGAGTGGTGTTAACCTCTTTCGAACGTGTTTCGTTTCTTCTGGGTCGCGTCGGTTTTTATTTATTCATCTTCATATTCTAAATGTGTTTCTTTTATACTTTTTTAAATCTGTAATTTTTTTATTTCAAGTATAGTACGTTTTGATCGGTTCTTTTGAGATATTTTCTTCCGATTATCCACTCTGATGGGAAGATTCATTATTATTGATCCCGAAGGGACCATCGAGTCGACCATTTCTTAGACGGACGTTACGTCCTCTGGGGTCAAACTAAGGACCCAGCCCTTCTAGGGGACCTCTTCCCTATCCGATGAGTAAGGTCATAAGATCCCGAAGGGACCACCGAGTCAACCATTTATTCGGTGGACGTTGCGCCCTCTGAACCCAAACTAGGGACCGAACCCTTCCAGGGGGTTTCTTCCCTTACCGTAGGGTGAGGTCGCAAGAGTGCACCTCTTAGGGTACCTGTCTCCTCGGACCGCCCGGTGTCAGGTGTCCCAGCGTTCCTCAACTTGTACTGCTATTTTGATGTGAATGAATTTCCACGAACTTTGTCGTATACTTACATGTCACTCTAGTTACCCTGTTTATTCTCTCGGGTCTTTATCTGGGGTTGTGTATACCTTCCTACTGTAAAGTTTCGTTACTTTTTTTCTATCTACTAAGTTATTTACTGAGATCCTGTCGACTCACGGTCGACCGAACGAGGAATGTGACTTCTTTTAAGGTCTACCTCTTTTCATGAAATTTTTGTATTTTCGTGCCTTTCTTCGAACTCCCAACAAAAAAAAAAAAAAATTTAGTAGAGGTTTATGCCTTCCAAAAAGATTTATTCTGTATTTTGGGTCTTCGGTATTTCCTTTTCTGACGATGTAAAAGTATGGGTATTTCGAAAATATCTACTAATTCTTCATGTTTGATAATACATATTTTATTCGATATTCTTATATAAAATGTCATGTCGTACGTCTGATGTCGGTTATAAAATATTATGGATATTTACCTCATATTGGAAATTTTTAACACTAAGTAATATAACACATGGACATTGAATATATTATGACATGTAGTTGATAAAAAAAATGTCATCTAATTAAAAGATTCCTTTTTTCAAATAAATCCCTTTTTATCAATGAAGATTTTCATAAAACTTTACTGTTCTGAACCTTTTTTGTAAACGATGATTTTGTTGTTTCCGGATTGACGGAATGATGACTTTCTTGTTGACAATAAATTTTTAGTCTTTCTCGACCAATTATAGGTATTAGGTTGTAGGTTTTCTTTTCGCTTGTTTTCTGTTCTCGTCCATCAGAACATATTTTTCCACGAGTTGGATTAAATGTTATTTTCGTTACCTTTAAGGTTGGTCTGTTATTTTTAAATTTACTGCCTATTAGGTGTAACCTGCGTCCGAAACCTATGGTGGTCTTTGTCACGACCACTCTGCGGTTCCTGAGGCACAAGAGGTCCCGTGAAACCACAAGTCACAGTTTTTGACCTGCGCACATGGAGACGTAGGCCGTGAAGAAGGAGATGTCTGAGACTCCCGTCTTAAGGTATTGACTTTTAACGAGAATTATCGTGATTTGACCTTTGTTAAGTTTGCCGGAAAGTCATTCTCGGACCGGTCCACACGAGAGCTTACCCCTGACTGTTCGACAAAGAATTTCCCGGTCTATCATAAAATCTGAAGACCCCGGTTCTTCGTCGTGTCTCAAATAATGCATGTGTGAAGAAATTTTGATACGAGTCAGTTTATACTTTTGTCTACAGAAACCAGAGTCCAGATCCTATAGGTAGTGACTGAACTACCTGTACCCAAACCCACCTGAGACCCTCAACCACTACCTGTCCCTCCGGACCGTACGACGGTCAATTCAGTGAACCAACACAGGCTGAAGAACACTGGGGTACCTGACGTCCTATACGTTAGTTGTGTGTTTATAGTCAACACAAAGATATGTGATTGTTACTTGTCACACTTTTCCTTTAATTGTTTTATTAGAGTAAATGTCATCGTGTTTTTCTTACTTTATGAATCCTTAATTAAATCGGTTCCTCCACTTTCTGAATGTATGACTTTTCATATTTTGTAACGATTTTCTTTGATTTCTGTGTTTATTTACTTTCCGTAAAACGCAAGTGCCTAACCTTCTGAAGTATAGTAGTTCTACAATGATAATGGGTTTGACTAGATATCTCAGTTTGTATTAGGGATAGTTTTGGATTTTCTATAAAAACGTCTTTATCTTTTTAAATAAGAATTTAAGTAAGAATTTAAGTATATCTGACGTTTATCGATTTGTTAGAATTTTTTTTTTTGTCTCAACCCCCTAAGTATGAAAGTCATACCATGACCGTATTTCTGTCTGTATGTCTGGTGACCTTGTCTTATCTCTCGAACCTTTATTTGGAGTATATGTCCCAGTTTACTAAAAACTGCTCCCATGATTGTGATAACTACCGCTTTCCTGTCAGAAAAGTTGTTTACCACGTCCCTTTTGTAAGTTGATATATGTCTACTGGTTATTTGTGTATTTTGTTACGAGTTTACAGTGAGTAGTAATTCCTTTACGTTTAGTTTTGATCTCACTATATATTGGAATGTCGTTATTCCTACCGATAATAGTTTTTGGGTCTTTTCTTGTTCACAACCGTTCCTACACCTCTCTAACCTTGTGGATAAGTGACAACCACCCTTACATTTTACCACGTTGACAAGACCTTTTGTCGAACCACTAACGAACTTTTGATTTTTTATTTTAATGATACACTAGGTTGTTAAGGTGAAAACCCAAATATACGTCCCAGATATTTTTCCGTCCCAAAGAACCTCTCTCTAAACATGTGGGTACAAACATCGTCATAATAGGTGTTATCGGTTTTTCCGACTTCGTTGGGTTCATAGGTAACTGTCTACTTACCTATTTGTTCTATACTCTATGTGAGTGAGTGAGTGTGTGTGTGTGTGACTTTATAATAAGTCGGACTTTTTCTTTACTGTAAGATTATATGTGATGGTGTATTTACTGTAATAAACTTACCTTGAACTCCTGTAATAAACTACACTTTATTCTTTCTATGTTTTCCTGTTTATAACATACTAAAGTGAATGTACACTATAGACTTTATCAGTCTAAGTATCTCTGTCTTTCTTACCGTTAGTGGTACCCGATCCCCGTCCCACCCATATCCCTCAATAACAAATGACCCTTATCTAAAGTCAAACCCCACTACTTTCTTAAGACTTGTAATTTTCATCAATACCGACATGTTATTGTACTTATATGAATTCCAGTAACTTAACATGTGAATTTTTACTAATTTTACCGCTTAAAATATATATAAAATAGTCTAATTATTTTCATAATAAATTGTAACAATCTTTCGTTTCCTATATTATTATTCGACGGTTAATATGTTTAAATACACGTATGTATACACATATATCCTTTAAAGACTTACTGTACACTCCTTATACCGCCCAAAGACCCTACCGTCTCTCGGAACAATAAATCAATGATTCAGTACAGTGGTTGAAAGAACACTAGGATACCTGACATCGGGTGGTCCGTGAAGGTAGGTACCCTAAAGGGTCCGTTCTTATGACCTCACCCAACGGTAAAAGAAGAGGCCCCCTTTAGAAGGACTGGGTCCCTTACTTGGACGCAGAGGACGTAACCGTCCGCCCAAGAAATGGTGACTCAGTGATTTCTTCGGGTTGTCTCTCGGAATGAGAAAGTTATTTTTGAGACCTAAATCTTTCTTTGTAAACGGTATTTTATCATTTCACAAAAGTTGTCAGTATCTAGTAGTTTTAGGGAAGACGGTGTGGTTTGAATATTAAGGGTTAGATGAAGGGTGTGACCAGTGTGGTGTGGATGACGATTTCAGTTGTAGTCGGATGAGTCGTGGAAACACATTAGTCTTATTCTGTTGGTGAGGAGACCCACCTATACTGAGAGTCAGTACGTCGGACCTCTCGACTTTCTTCCTGCCCAAAGTCCGGGTGATCGGGAAGTAACCCACGGTAAAAACGTCACGTGTTGTACATGTCGAGAAGTACTACAAAGACGGACCCCGGTTAAAATGGGATGAACTGGTTACAATAAAAAGTATCTGGTTCTTTCTTATGTATCGTGGAAACAATTTTTATGTTAAAAGAATTTTTTTTTTACAAAGAAACTTTTCGAATATTTTCTATTCCCCTCATCAGGTGAGAAAAGTCAACTATGTCATGTTTTTTACGGTATGTTTAAAAGAAAACAACTAATGTCACTATAAGTATTGGTGTACTGGACACTTTGAAAGACCAATGAACTTTAAACTTAAAAAAGAGAGTCTTTCAGGATTAACAAATCAATGATCCCTTTTGAGGGACAAGAGATAAAAAGATAGTCAACCCAAGGACATTGGTGGACACAACTCCCTACACCAGATAGACCTACACCAGACTCCTGAAACTACGTGGTGACACTCCGGTCTTCAATATCCCAGTTACACTACAGACTAAAGTCTATTTGTTTTACGTGTGGTTCACCAAAGACATAACGGAAAAAAAAAAATTTCTTATTGCAAACCATGTTCGGCATACTGGGGTACGTTTCTTGACACTAATAAACAGTATGAATACACGGTGTCTAAGTAATGTTTAGACCTTTTACTTTTACTGGACCTTTATGACTCAGTCGTCGGTACTTTAATTTTCTGAGAATGAGGAACCTTCCTTTCAATACTGGTTGGTTCTGTCGTATAATTTTTCGTCTCTGTAATGAAACGGTTGTTTCCAGGTAGATCAGTTCCGATACCAAAAAGGTCATCAGTATATGCCTACACTCTCGACCGGATATTTCTTTCGACTCACGACTTCTTAACTACGAAAACTTGACACCACAACCTCTTCTGAGAACTCTCAGGCAACCTGACGTTCCTCTAGGTCGGTCAGGTATGGTTTCCTCTAGTCAGGACCCACAAGTAACCTTCCTGACTACTACTTCGACTTTGAGATTATGACACCGGTGGACTACGTTTCTCGACTGAGTGACCTTTTTTGAGACTACCACCCTTTCTGACTCCCGTCCTCCTCTTCCCCTACTGTCTCCTACTCTACCAACCTACCGTAGTGGCTGAGGTGCCTGTACCCAAACCCACCTGAGACCCTCAACCACTGCCTGTCCCTCAGGACCGTACGACGCCAAGTACCCCAGCGTTTCTCAGCCTGTGCTGACTCACTGACTTGACTTGACTTGACTTCACCGGTTCTTTCTTCCAGAGTCGATGGGACTGTTCGACCAAAAACCGAGGAAGAGGAATCTATGTGTACAAACACTGAGAACTACTGGGATTCAGGTACTATTCGTCCACGAAACATTTTGGTCCGACAAGACTTGGATTTCCATTGAGAGAAGGATAATTTGTATTTTATCTGGATGAAAGTTTACATAAGGCAGGAAATTTTTATAAAAAGCTGAATCTCTTTTCAACCAATGGATGGGAAATGGGTCTGAGGGGATTACAATGATAGATCGTATTAGTATATTTTCAATTCTTCATCAGTACCCTTGTCATGATAATTGGGTAGACGTCTGAAATAAACCTGAACTGGTCAAAAGGGTGTAGACGTAAACCGACAGTGTATAGGAATTAGAGGAATCTAGACACTGAAAGGGATAGAAGGGAACAGAAAGTACTGCACCCGTAATAACTTTTCGTGGCCGGTGAATAAATCGTCCTGTAGGAGGTAAACCCAAACAGAGTGAAGTACATAGGATAGCCCCCCGTCGTACAACTGTAGAAAAATGTCACCATAACGGAAACTAGTGAACCAATACCACGACAGAGGACTGGTCTTCTAATGACAAAAGGAGAAACATTAATTATTTATAGAACACCCACCCCTATGCACTCTGACGTTTATAGAACAAAAAGGTGTTTGAAAACGACTGTTGAACTTGTAAGTAGACACCTAGGCTCTTGATAATCTGACTAAAAGACGTCCTCTAAAAGACAAGGGGAGAAAGAAAGATGTAAATAATTAATCTTTAGAAAAAAAAATTAAATAAAAAAATAAAAAATTTAAAATTTTAGAAAATATTCCTTCTCGACCGGAAAGAGGAAATAAATGAACGATTAAAACTTTTGAAATGAATATAGGTATACACGAATACCTATAAATAAGATACCCAATATTAAGTCGTAACAATAAATAAAATAACGAAGGTAACGAGGTCGAAACCGGTAATCTTCGAGACAGTACAAGGACTTGGTAGACGGTGCGGGGGTAAGAAAAGTTCACACAGGAGGGAATGACCAGACTGTTCTACGAAGACCGAGAAGTATCGTCGTGATAAATGTTGTCGGTTCTATATCTGCGGTGGATTCACTGGTACTTGTCTCTTCACCTATTTCGTCTACACCGCACATATATGTTACCTTATAATGAATAATTTCTTCTCACTGTAAAACGATAAACATCGTTATACCAACTCGAAAGTCCATAATACGGATCACTTCATTCTCTTTCTTTATGATGTACTATAGTGAGTTTACAACTGAGATCCCCTGAAGTGACCATAGATCACCGGTTCTGGAACACAAAGGTTACGTCCCCCCGGTCCCAAACTAGGGACCAACTCCTCGATTTGTACGGGTGTTGATTCTCAAGTTTCCGGAGTTAATTTTCCAGAGTGTGAGGTGTTGACACACTTCGGTTTATTTATGAAATTTTTACACCTTAGATTTTTTATTTTCTTCGATCACTTATATTGTTTTTTTCTTTGTCTGAGTGTCTGTATCTCTTATTTAATCACAAATGACCTCCCCCTTTCCTTCCTCCTTCGCCGTTTTATCCCTATTCCCTAATTTTCTATGTTTGATGATATATAATTTATCCATGTTCCTATGTGACATGTAGTGTCTCTAATGTCGGTTATAAAATATTATTGACATTTACCTCATATTGGAAATTTTTAACACTTAGTGATACAACATATGGACTTTGAATGTTTTATAACATTTAGCGTATATGGGGTCAAATTTTTTTTAAAATACGAAGTCCAAGTGGAACATAAAAGGGGTAGAGTGACGTTCTTTTCTTCGTGTTCACTATTATGATTAATTAGTACTTATTTTCATTTATATTAATAACTGTCACCACACTATCCTGATTTTATTATGGGATCTGGAGGTATAGTGGAGGCAAGTCTTCGAGACGTTGATCGAATTCAAGGTACCAAACTAAGTAAAATCCATTAAAGATCTTGTCACGTCCTGTGCACACGACGTACGAATCAGCGATTCAACACAGGCTGAGAGACACTGGGGTACCTGATATCGGGTGGTCCGAGGAGACAGGTACCCTAAGAGGTCCGTTCTTATGACCTCACTCAACGACACGAGAGGAGGTCCCCCAGAAGGGTTGGGTCCCTAAATTGGGTCCAGAGAGTGTAACGTCCGCCTAAGAAATGGTAGACTCGGTGTCCCCTTCGGGTGTCCTGTGTATCATCCAGTATTATATTGTAGAGACTCTTATGTACAAGGTGTGCCCGTAAAAAGAAAGAATCGGAGTCTTTTTAATAAGAGAACCGATTTAAGTCCAAAGAGAAGGAATCCTGTGGTCTCTTTTACCTAGGTAGTGTAGAGACAAGTGGAGTACGAATCTTGTCGGGAGTTAAGACCTGGAATTAAGGTCTCGGGTCCTACCCTGTCCATTCCCTTTTCTGTCACCCTGTGTCGTCCCCAAGTTGACTTTCAGTTTCAGTGGTGGAGGCCTCCCGGAGACTCGGACAGTCAGGGGTCAGTTGTCCCGAGGGGTCGAGTAAAAGGTCCAACAATAACAACAATAACGACAAAAGGGGATTTAGACGAGTGACAGTCCGAGTCGTGACAAATTTAGAACTACTCTTTCTCGTTCTTTCGTTCATTCGTTTGTATTCCCGAAAAGAGACGTTTACAACGGACCCATACAACCGAGACCGGAGGTCGGTTCCTTTTGTATCTACTAGGTTCTTAGTGGTGGGAGGTGACCCTGGACGGTGGGAAGTCGGGTCTCCAAAATAAAACGTCCGTCGCCATTTCTTCGTTCTCAGACCAAATTGGGGTCAGGGCTCCGGGGAACCGAACGTCGAGACAGAATGTGTACAGTTGAACAGGGTTCGTACTCTGTCCCATGGCTACCCGTGAGAAAGGAACCCTAGGTCGTCTTTTCGGCCCACCACAAATTCTTTTTCGTTTCACTTAATTTTTTGTCTTCTGACTTCAAGTTCTTGGGACGGTAGTCAATCGGAACCCGAGTCTCTCCCTTATTTTGATCCGACTACGTTTCTATGGTGGATGAAAGATCCAAGAACTTTTACTAAAAAAAAAAAAAAAACCAGGACAACTGACTATAGTTCAGGACATCGTTGTTATCCTTAAGGATCCTAGTCCGGTCCGAATCTCAACTGGTTTTGGGGGTCCAAATTTTCGATGTACTATGACTTCAAGATAGTCTCGATTTTCTTGACTGATCTACCCTGTACGTTTAGTAAGTGATGCACTGTCACCATTATTAGTATGATCACTGGTGTGCAAGTACACGGATTATAGACTTCCTACAAATTGAGGTCAGGATTGGTGGTCGGGTATGTTATCCATCAAAATGGAAACCACCGTAAAAAAAAAATTACCGGTGGTTAGAAACTGATAATTCTAGAAACAGGGAGCGGAACTTAGGACGATGAAGATTTCTTTGGACGAGGTAAAACTGTTGAACCGGAAGTCAACGGTTCTGGGTCGGTGGGATCCAACAAGAAAGGGTCCACTCCTGTAGGTCGGTGTGTCCGACTAATTTGAAGTTAACAGCCCCTGAAGAGACCACCAGGTCCCTTACACGGAACCTAATTCTTACACGGAACGTTACGTCCCCTGTGTCCAAGTTAGAGACCGGTCCCTTAATTCTAGGATGTACGGTTCCTCGTTGATTCGGGCACCTGGTGTTGATGACTCGGCACACGAGACCTCGGACACTCGGTGTTCTCTCAGGGACAGGACGTCGCTTTCTAGGGTGTACTACGTTATTTCTAGAACAATACGGTGTTGATTCTGGACTACGTATTTATTTGTAAGTTTAATTTTTTATTTATTTATTTTATCTTTTATTTCCGGACTGTGTATTTGTAATTTTAGTTTATTTTATTTATTTTACTTGTAATTTTTTTTTGGGAGGTTAACAGAGAGGTCATCTGCCGTCTGAATATAACGATCCTTCCAGATTTATTCATGTATTTCCAATTCGAAAAGAAAAACAAGAAAACTTAATTATAAGAATAAACCGTACCGACACGAAACTCATTTCGTAAACGTCCAACGTAGCAAAACTGAGGGACGTAAAAGTCTACCAACAGAGACGGAGACCCACCACCTCAAACAGTTTAGACGACCACCTACACTTGTCTACCGTGTGTCCCGACACGAGTCCACCGACGAACCGTGGGGAAGGACGGGAGACACAGGTTAACGGGGACACACGAGTCACTCTATTGAGAGGTCCCAGTGTACGGTCACTTCCTGGTCATTCATTGTCTTGGTCCCAAAATGGTCCTAGAGGAACAATTAAAAGAGTTCGCCCGATAGAGACAAAGAAGTAAAAGGAAAAAAAACCGACGTTCGTGTCGAAGGGTCTACCACGATCACCATTTCTTGGGTGAGGACGGTTACGTCTGCTGAACCCAAGTTAGGGACCCAACCCTTCTAGGGGATCTCCTCCCGTACCGTTGGGTGAGGTCATGAGAACGGACCTCTTAGGACACCTGTCTCCTCGGACCGCCCGATATAAGGTATCCCAGTGCTTCTCAGTCTGTACTGACTTCACTGAATCGTGTGTACATGTCGAACGTCCTAGAATCAAAGGACTGGTCCCCATCTTGGGTGCGGGAACCATCACTTTCGTGACTCAGGGTTGGTGACCTGGTGCTTCCTTAAGGAGAAAACAGAAGACTTTATTGAGTCTTAGGGACACGGAGTGGTCGTTTTAACCTTTGTAGTAGTTCAATGTACTTTATCGGAGAATTATTTCAAGTTAATTAATTAAAAAGGAAACACAATTACGAAAACAAACGTAAAAGTAAAATGACGACGTACAACCGGGACGGGTACCAACGGAGAGTCTTTTGAACACTACTTACTAGTCTACCTCCTTTCTTGTTTGGGACATCCGGGTCTGACAAGGTCACGAGTCACTCTGTCAGAACAAAGTTGGACGGACCGGACTGGAGAGGGTCTCGAGAGGTCCTGGTACTTCTTCCGGGTCCTTTGGGGACCCTCCGTTCGCCAAAAACGTCTCTCCTGTCAACTCCATCAATTTACCCACTGTAGGTGTCTTCGGTGAAAAACGGTCCAGTCTCGCACTGGAACCGTCGACACCGTCTGGGAACACCTACCACTTAAATCTTCTGAGTCCCATCCCAGTCATTCCAGTGAGGTCCTTTCCGGTCTCTCATTTACCAGACATAACGGTGGTGAACTGAAACGGGGACGTCACACCTTCCTCGGGATCTGTTGTGTGTTTGGTCACCCCACCGACACGCGGTTTGAAATGGATGTTCTGGACAACCACCCCTCCGACATTAAACGACTGAGGACTGAGTCCTCTACCACCAGTTTTTTGTCCCGACCCGGAACGGGAGTCGATAAATCTACCTTTAAAAAAAAAAAAAGTACAGAAGTAAATTGTTTATGAATTTGTCGGTGTAATCTGGTCTGTAAACCTTTCACTTTTCACTCAGTGAGTCAACACAGGTTGAGAAACGCTGGGGTACCTGATATGTCAGGTACCTTAAGAGGTCCGGTAAAGGGAAGAGGTCCCCTAGAAGGGTTGGGTCCCTAACTTGGGTCCAGAGAACGTAACGTCCACCTAAGAAATGGTCGACTCGGTGTTCCCTGTGGGTCTGTAACCCTTCTTGAAATAGCTACGAGAATTAATAGTGTTACTAGGATAATTATAATCCGTTCATAAATGATAATAAGAGGGACCAGATCATGTCTCTCCAATCCATTGAACGGGTTCCAGTGTGTCACCATTCATCCACGTAGTCCCAAACTTACGTCCGCCGGACACGAGAAGGGGTAGTGGGACACGACACGTCTCCGTCCGACCGGAAGTTCCTTCCTTGTGTGACCCGTGGGACGAGACACAACCGGACCTCCCTCCCCTGTTCCTGACTCCACTACTTCTGGGTCAAGACTCTATCCTTCCTGGGATACACCGGAACAGTCCTGTCTGATGGGGGCTGAAGACTTCAGAAGGTGGAGGGAGAACAGACATGTTTTAGAAATCGGTTTCTTATTTAAAGGAGTCTCTCTACTCTTTTATATATTTGTTTCCTTTCGTCAGGTTCTGGTTTATTATTATCAAAACAGTACTTCGTTTGACAGCACTTGACAGAAACTCCTCAAGGAGGAGTTCTTGACGTCTATTATAACTCGGCATAGGACACTCGACAGAACATCTATGACTTTGGGGGTGGTCTACGTTCTTCAATTGATGAACTACTTGTCTGACATCGGTACTGTATTCGACGGTGTTAAGGTCCTTAACCGGAGTTTCTTTACCCTTGTTTGACTGGAACCTTGACTTCTAATTGGTATGGATATTGGTAGTTCTACTACGACCAGTCTGGCGGTTACTGGTTAAAGTTCTACTGACAGTCTCGACTGACACGACGAAGACATACATCGGGGAGGGTATTCTCGAGAACGGGTGACTACAACCCCCTCGACCGGGAACCTGTCATCAGACGGAAGAGGGGACCAATGACCAGAGGCCTTATTTCGTTTGAAAGGAAAGGTGGTTGTGGACGGAGAGTCCATAACCGAAACCTCGTCACTCGTCGACCTGGACTCAAGACATTGTAAGGATGGGAGTTCCTCGGGACACCCTTGACACGTCTAGTTGTTCCTTTTCGCATTTTACGTCCTACCGAGATGAAGATTCTTTCGTCTCTTCAACGTTTTGAGTGGAAGTCCCTATTTCCAGTCTTTTGACCACTGGAACTTCTCCTGTTACCTCCTGTGTCCCTGAAAGACGTCACGACCTTCCCCGGTCACAGAAGTTGATCCGTGGGGTATATAAACCCATTTTTTTAACAGTTCGACTGGGTCATTTTATGTACGTAAAGTTTCCTTTGTCTGAACCCCCATCACCCACCTTCGACCGTCCACCACTCCGTCGAGAAGTCCGACAACGAGAGGCTCCAGAGTAGGTCCACGACTTCCCAGGGAGTCGGGGGCAGGGGAGAGGAGTCTCAAGATGCCCCTCCTCTACCTCAGTATCTGTCACTGTATTGAGACTTACTCACGGAGACCCCCGTTGTGACTGTAGGGAGGAGTCGTCCGTCTACCGACCCTCGACGAAGGTCTGGTCTCAGTTCCGGAAAGGGTGTTTGGGGAAACCCTACCTGACCCTATGAACGGTACTTCGGACCCGTGTCTACACCCTGGGTGTTGTATGAGTGGGTCCCCTGGGGTGTTTCTCCCTCCCTCTCCCGGAGAGAAACCGGTAGTCGGTCCTGACACAGGGACTGGAATGAGTCGTGGGACACTCCACCCGAGTCTAACATTTGAGGAACGTCTATCCTCAGAAGAACCCTTAGACCACGGAACGTGTCTCTGAACCCTTTACTGGACGGGTGCGCGACCGTGACCTAAATCCATCTTGACAGCGGTACGGTATCCGTTCACTACATTATCCTAATATCCTGGAGTCTCAGTGTCTCCTCAGTTTGTTCTACGAGACACATCTTCAAGAGTCGGGTGACGGTCCGCTCTGTGGTGGTGTACCTACAATTGACGGTAGGAACCTCTCCCTGACAGGGTGTACTTCCAGTGTGGATACTGGCGTCGGTCTAGTTGACACGGTCTGCAGAGGTGATCTCGTAGGTTGGGGGGCAAGTCCGCGGTAGACGCCGGGGTGGAGGTCTTCGGACCCGAGACGGATTTTACAGTTCGTCTTGGAACTATTTTAGTACGTTACTTGTCCACGCACTTGATCGACTTCTCCCTGCACGGTTCAGACCGACTGTGTGCCGCTCCGACCTGAGGGGCGGTATAGGTGTGCTCCGGGACGGCGTCTGTCGTTCCGTCTAAGGTTGTCAGAGCGCAAGTTTCTCTTTGTACCCTCCCGACAAGGTCGGCGGAGACTTTTACGACCCGAACACACGTTGACCTGTGCTCCAATACTCGTCTACCGGAGACCTCTGTCCGGAGAGAGGGTGTCGCACTGTCGGAACTTGTGCCACCTAACACTTCAATNTTAGTACGTTACTTGTCCACGCACTTGATCGACTTCCCCCTACACGGTTCAGACCGACTGTGTGCCGCTCCGACCTGAGGGGCGGTATAGGTGTGCTCCGGGACGGCGTCTGTCGTTCCGTCTAAGGTTGTCAGAGAACACAAGTTTCTCTTTGTACCCTCCCGACAAGGTCGGCGGAGACTTTTACGACCCGAACACACGTTGACCTGTGCTCCAATACTCGTCTACCGGAGACCTCTGTCCGGAGAGAGGGTGTCGCACTGTCGGAACTTGTGCCACCTAACACTTCAATAAACAGCATGTTCGACTAGACTGACTTTAAGATTAAGGTCTTCACTCAGTACCTGAGTCGTGGTTATGACACCCACTACACGTGTACCTACCAAAAACGACGGAACAAACATCACTGTTTTTTCGACCTTTGACGGTCTTACAGGTTGTAATCCCCGTACCAACTTCTTTAACTGTGAATGTGTGGAGACAAATTTTTATTTGGACACAGAAAACTGGATCTTCCTCAAAATGTTACAGAACAATTCTCTCTTTTAGTTCAACGTGTCATAAATTACGTGACTCTTATTGGGGTAAAATTATTTTCCTATTTTCGGGTAGATTCACATATTTATAAACGTATACAAACACGCCCCTACCTTCCCCATACCTTCCTATGTGTTGACTTACTCATCCCTCTCTAATAATCGAAAAGGAAAGAGAAGTAAAAAAATAAACCTCTCAAGTTTAAATGTCTTTTCAACGGTTTTAATTTTCACCATGTTTCTTGGGGATGTGTAGGAAACAGTTCTAAGTAGATGACAATTGTAAAATAGGAAATCGAAATACTAAATACGTACAAAGGACGGGCGGGAAGTGAATGAACGTCAAAGATGTGTGTGTGTGTGTGTGTGTGTGTGTGTGTGTGCGTACGTGTAAAAAAAAAGTACTAGGTGCACTCCCAATCAATGTATGTAGTACCGGTAAGTGGGGATTCCTGAGGTCTTTCATAAAGGATTCGTGTCTCTCCAAGATAAAGTAGTCGTGTCGTGTCGGAAACCGAATTCCTTAATTTGTGACTATGTTTCATACAAGAGACTAGTACTCTTAATTTGATCTTTAGTCATTGTCTTTCTGTCTACTTTTGTAAGGGGGTTCTATACCTTTGATTCTGAACGAAGATTTATTAGGTCCTCAGTTTCTTCTTTAGTACTCTCTTGTCAAACTTAAATTGTTCCAATTCATTATGTTAGAAACTGGATTAGGTGACTAATGTGTGAATATTAAGGAGTACAGGAAGGGGTACACTGAACTGTGATGACATGCTGGTTGACCACACTCATCTTAAATAGAGGGGACGAGATTGGCTTGACCCCTACCCTTCGTACTAAACGAACTCGACTTCTTTTCCCTCGACTCACTGTCACACAGCCAAGGACTGGTTCCGAACTTCAAAACCACTTTACATTTGTATACTCACTGAGGACGCGACCTTTCTAGGGAACCTCTTCCCTTACCGATAGGTGAGGTTATCAGAACGGATCTTTTAAGGTACCTCTCTCCTTGGACCGCGTGATGTCAGATACCCCAGGGTCTCAGTCTGTGCTGACTCGTACGTGTGCACGCGCGCGTGTGTGTGTGTGTGTGTGTGTGTATATGTGTTTCTATGTTCGTCGTGTAAACGAAAAGTCGGTGGTGAATAGAAGTTGAGTTTTAAGAAAGAGTTCTACTGGGCTTAATCGTCCAATAGTGAATCTCGTGTCTAGTCAGACAGACCTTAGGGACTGTAAAGTAACGTCTCCTTACTCTACCGTCCAGGTAGACACCCCTGTTTATGTGTGGGCCCCGAACATACATGTCGACAGCCAAGAAGGAACTCGAGACCCAACCTTTTTTGGGTAATCAAGTCAAGTCACCGAGTCAACACAAGTTAAGAAACTCTGGGGTACCCGACGTTGTACGGTCCGAAGGACTGGCGGTGGTTGTGGGCCTCGAATGAATTTAAGTATAGCTAGCTCAGTCACTACGGTAGGTTGGTAGAGTAGGAGTCAACAGGGGAAGAGGAGGGTGTCATCATATATATTACCAGTAGACTCAATTTCAAGTGGGTAAGGTCAGGTAAAATCAAGCGATTAAGGATTTTATAGCTACAAGTGAGAACGGTAGAAGACGAACTGCTGATGATTAAATGGAACTAAGTTCCTGGATTGTAAGGTCCAAGTATACGTTATGCCGAGAAATGTCGTAGTCTAAAATGAAGGTAGTGGTCGGTGTAGGTGTTAACCCACAATAAAAACGAAACCGAGACAGAAAAGTAAGAAAGACCTCAATCAAGAGGTGGCTAGAGGTCGTCGTATAACCCGTGGATGGTTGAACCCCTCAAGTAGAAAGTCACAGGAAGGATAGAAACACGGAAAAGTACGACAAGTACCTCAAGAGTTCCGTTCTTATGCCAAACGGTAAGGGAAGAGGTCACCTGACGCAAAACAGTCTTGAGAGGTGGTACTAGGTAGACATAACCCACCGGGATGTGTCGTACCGAGTCAAAGTTACTCAGTCTATTCCGACACCAGGTACACTTGTCAAACTAATCAAAAGACTCTAACACCAAAAATAAGACAGACGGGAGACTACCTATTCCTATTATGTAAATACCTTCTAAGGACTACCCTCTCTGACTGACTCCCCCAGTGAATTCGTAATTTTGCCTATGTAAGTCTCTCATCTTATATTGTGTAGACATAACAATTTTTGGATATGGAATTCCGGTTCACGTGTAGTCCACTATCGACCGGGGAGGGTCAGACGACCCCCCAGAGACCTTCCGGTCCGACCACGACTGAGAGACTTTCCTTTCTCCCACTCTTCTCGGGTCTTCTGGGGAAAATATAAAAAAATTAACTTCCTATTGACGAGATGTCTTAAAATAACAAAAGACAGTTGGGAGTTGTACTTAGTCGGTATCCATATGTATACAGGGGAGGGAGAACTTGGAGGGAGGTCTTCTGAGAGAAGAGCTTCCGACGAGTAACAACGGGACCCCTTGGACCATAGACTCACTGGGGCATATAGGTCCGACCCAGAACACCCCCTCCCCTTTTCTCGGACGCCTCGGGACCTCGGGTAGGGTCAATAGTCTCTGTACACTGTCCTGTCAGAGTCTGAAAAGGGAACCCCCTCTATGTGTGTAAAGGGAACTTACTTCCCTAAGGTCGAGGGAGATTCGTGTCTGAGGTCTTATCTCCAGGACCACATGTTCCTAGTGTCTACGTTTTAAAATGTATACGTCTCGAAAGAAACGTAAGAGTTTGCCTTAACACAGGGTGGGGGTGGGGCGGTTGGTGGGTGTTTTATTTTTGATGACGAGAATTCTCTCAACCTCTCGTTTGACCAATCTGACCGGTGTCCAACAGTGTTTTTCTATAAAATAAACTCTTGTAAACTATGACACCCTTCGTAAAGATGATTTAGGTTTTCGTGGACTGACTACCAGGTGAAGGTGAGAGGTGTTCGGTCGGTTGTCGGAGCCGGCCGTCTGCGTTCCACACAGACAGGTGCCGACTGGGGAGGTGGTGGCGTGTGGAGGCAGTCCCCGTGTTAGTTTGTCGTCCGACGGGTCGAGGAGGTCGGGGTTTGACTGGAATGAACTGTCCTGTCCTCTTGTCGAGAGCGGAGGGTCCGGTCCCGGGTTCGGCCTGTACGAGTGTCCTCTTTCCAGTCCACTGCAGAGTGGGTTCTATGACATTGGTTTCACTCGCGTACGGGGCGAGACCCCTGTCGTGTCGGCCCAACCCTGTCCGACTCAGTCGTACACCAGCAGTGGTCCTGCCGCGTCCCGGATCACCTGTGTAACGTTCCTAGAACCTGATGTTAGTGGGACGAGTGAAATTTACCCTGTCTTGAAGAGAGGAGTCCTTGTAGTCGAGTCCGGAAAGACCGAGTTGCGCGAGAGCCGATTTCCAGCCGTGTGGACCGTCAGAACCGACTGGGCGCGAGTGTAGTCGGGAGAGGAGGTTCGCACGCGGGGCACTCCTCGGCGGGAGTGCAGTCGGGAGAGGATTTTCGCGCACACAGGGCACTCCTCGACGCGAGTACAGTCGGGAGAGGAGGTTCGCGCACGCGGCACTCCTCGGCGCGAGTGCAGTCGGGAGAGGAGGTTCGCGCACGCGGCACTCCTCGGCGCGAGTGCAGTCGGGAGAGGAGGTTCGTGCACACAGGGCACTCCTCGGCGCGAGCAGTCGGGAGAGGAGGTTCGTGCACACAGGGTACTCCTCGGCGGGAGTGCAGTCGGGAGAGGAGGTTCGCGCACGCGGCACTCCTCGGCGCGAGTGCAGTCGGGAGGAGGTTCGCGCACCCGGCACTCCTCGGTGCGAGTGCAGTCGGGAGAGGAGGTTCGCACACAGGGCACTCCTCGGCGCGAGTGCAGTCGGGAGAGGAGGTTCGCGCCACAGGGCACTCCTCGGCGCGAGTGCAGTCGGGAGAGGAGGTTCGCACACGGGACCCTCCTCGGCGCGAGTGCAGTCGGGAGAGGAGGTTCGCGTACACAGGGCACTCCTCGGCGCGAGTGCAGTCGGGAGAGGAGGTTCGCGCGCGCGGCACTCCTCGGCGCGAGTGCAGTCGGGAGAGGAGCTTCGCGCACACAGGGCACTCCTCGGCGCGAGTGCAGTCGCAGCGTCTGCGTCTTTCTTGCGCACGAATGTGAGGCACGAGAGGTCCCCCATTATGAACAGTATTTTCAGATTCTGCATGAGAAGGCAGAACTTGGGCTTGAAGACCATCTCGTCGTACCGTCCCAACGACCGCCTCTGCACGTCCCAGTGCAGGAACGGGTACGTCCAGACGTTCTCTCACCTCTTCGTGTGTCACTCTTGCTCTCCCGGAGCCCCTTTTCCTCACCCACCTCTCTCAGGGACTGCAATTCCGTAAGTCCATGTCTTCGACCTTCTCAGGCCGGACTCCGACCCCGTGCCCGGTGGTCGGTCGCGGACACCCCCTTGGGTTCTTGGGTGCGACTTTGCAAGGTCTGACTCCACCGCCTTCCATTCGCCTAACTTACAAAAAGGGGTCAAAAATTACTTTGGAACGAGTCATTAAGGGTGTACAACCACAGACAGGTGGAAACTACTCCGGAGAATCATATCCTTCGGAATTCCTGGGACCAAACATTTTGGAGGTCAAAAAAGAGAGACCTCGTTTCTCGGTGACCCCTATAAAGTGACGGTTGACAAAATATTAAGTCAATGTAAATTCATATAGGTCGCATTGTTATGGTTTGGGATACTGTTGGAACTTTTTTGTTCCCTGTTCTAGTCTGCAAGACAAAAATTTTTGATCTACAGTAGGACGTTCTGTTAGTATTTACGAGGGTGGGACCTGGATGATCCTTTCTACACTTCAATACACTGGTTCATACTTTGGAGTTCTGAAGACAAATTAATATGTTCGACCCATAGGGGATCCCTGTAAGACTTAGGGTTTCTGGGGGAGTCGTGAGGGTCTGAAGAGTCTTGACTCCAAAGAAGTACATGGTGGTCGGAACAGGGTACCCCTTTTTCTCCCCCCAGACAAGATGACGTCGATCCTTCCAAGAGTCTACGAAATTAATTGTTGTGTCTTCTCTCGTTGCCTTCAATGTATTTGAGTCTTAACCGAGAAATCACTCCTCCACGACTCTGACACCTGAAGTACTCAGGACCTCCAAAATGTTGGGGTCCCAGGAATTCCGAAGGATATGATTCTCCGGAGTAGTTTCCACCTGTCTACGGTTGTACACTCTTAATAACTCGTTCAAAGTAATTTTTGACCCTTTTTTGTAAGTGGTAGAGGATAAATTTTTCTTAGAACGGATGCACTGTCTGTTACGAGGTATGGCTTACCGAAGATCCATTCAGTGGTCTACTTAAGACCCCATTTTTTTTTGGAACGGACACAAAGACCATAAACATATATTTATATACCAGATAGAAGGAGTTTCCACTATGTCTAAGTAGTTTCCTACCTAATGAATCTTCCAAGTGTCGTCGAATGTGTCACTGTCATTTTGACTTTTGTTCGTCGCTATTGTCTTATATGGATGACGACTATCGTACTCCAAAAAAACCAAAACCAGTACGACCCACCGTACGCCCTAGATCAAGGGGGTAGTCCCTGCCTTGGGCGTGGGCGACGTAACCTTCACGTCAGAATTAGTGATCAAGTGGTCCCTTTAGGGACTATTTACCAAAACAATTTTACCAATTTTTATGGATTCTTGATTTTTAGTGTACAAGTGGGGGTGAAGAGTCAGTGGTGCCACCACTGAGGTTCTGGTCTTCGTCAATGTTTTACCTGTCAGGCCCTGAAGGCTCCACCAGGTCACCGATTCTGAGGTACGTTGGTTACGTCCCACGCACCCAAGCTAAGGACCAGTCCCTTACTGGTCCTTAAACTAAGGACACACGACGTTGATTTTCAAACTGACGACGTTACTTCTAGTTTCTAGGGTGCACGACGTTCATTCTGGACCACGTCGGTTTATTTTTCATTGATATATTTTTTTCTGTCAACCTCACAACGTCCGAGAATGGAGACATGAGTGGAGTAAACTAAATAATGTGTACAGGTGTTTGACTAAAGAAACTTTGAACCCAGACTCCTCACTGAAGAAATCCCCACTCCGAAGACAGATCCACATTTATTGAAACACCTGCTGTCTCGACCGAGGGGAAGTGGACCACAACTGACCGAGACCGGGACAGGTGTGAGGTTCGGAAAGTCCAGTTGAGTTCCGTCCACCCGTCTGTCACTCGTCTCTGTTGTATGGACTTAGTCTACTATTTAGTACTTTCAGCGCTAGGGGCGAGAGGAGGTCAGTCCTACCTGTTTGTCTTTGCTCTATATTCGAAGCAACATGAAGTGCAGTCCCTGGTACTTCGGCTTCCGCTACTACTGAAAGAATATCTCCTGCTGCTGCGACTTCAGTCCCATGACGTCCGTGAGCCTGTCCAGCTGCGGATACCTCTCTTAGTCAGTCGGGTCCAAGACCCTACTCACTCGCCGTCCGACAAGTCAGACACGAAGTCGACGTGGACGGACGATTTTTGTGGGTCTGACGTCTGTCTCTGTGGTGACGTCTGCGGTGTGTATTTATGGTTTTAAACGTAGTAGACCAGACACATGTGTACAATTTTCTTTTCTTCACCCTGTCCCACCCATCCTCTCTGGTGCGTCCGATTTTCACCTGTGTTGACCGAAACACGAACCGGAGACCCGGCACACACGGTCGACCGTGCATGGGGTTGCGGGACGGAGTCCACTCTACTCTTTATGGGTCTGGACTTCCCTTCTAGACTCTGGCGGGTTTAGCAGTACAAGAAATGGAGTATGTGTCTGGTGACTGTTCGAGAAACCATGTTCACAGTGAAAAATGTTATTTCCTCAATTTATAGTGTGTTAAGGTGTGAATAACAAACCTTCGGTGGAACTCGTCTCCGTCCTTCTCCGTCTGTGAGGGTCTTGTAAGGAAAGTCGGGGTAGGGTGAGGGGATGATGTACTTGACTGTAGGACTGTTTTAGAATAGGTCGGGGATCTTCTGCATAATAAAGGAAATGTAAAGTTTCGTCTCGGTGTTTCTTGTATGAATGTAAATCGTTACTATCTCACAAGGAAATTAGTTACTGAAGTCTCTGATATATATTATACCAATACCATTCCGACTATTTTACTGTATAGCGTAACCCAGATAATAAAAGTTTCGGACACTAACCCCAAAAACCGAAAAATTTTTGTTGAGAACCGACATAATTGTGGTTCCTGGTCAATTCATTTGTTTCGTGTGTCTTAATTCGTTTGTAGTTTTCACAGGTCTGTGTGGGTTCGGTGGTCGGACACCTCGACTACCCATATTGGACCCTAGAACTATGTACGCCCTTTATTGTCCCACTTGGCAAAGAAGACTTTGGTCTCTGTTTGTCCCTTCTCCTTGTTTACCGTGACAAATAACGAAATTGACGAGCGAAGACACACCTAATGTTATATGACACCTTTTAAGAATTTCTCTACCTTTATGGTCTCGTGGACTGGACGGAGGACTCTTTAGACAGACGTCCAGTCCTTCGTTGTCAATCTTGACCCGTATCTTGTTGTCTGACCAAGGTTTATCCTCTTCCTCATGTAGTTCCTACATATAACAGTGGGACGAATAAATTGAATATACGTCTCATGTAGTACTCTTTGCGACCCGACCTTCTTTGTGTTCGACGTTAGTTCTAACGGTCCTCTTTATAGTTATTGGAGTCTATACTTCTACTGTGGTAGTAATACTGTCTTTCACTTCTTGTTGATTTCTCGGAGAACTACTTTCCCTTTCTCCTTTCACTTTTTCAACTGAATTTCGAGTTGTAAGTCTTTTGATTCTAGTACCGTAGACCAGGGTAGTGAAGTACCGTTTATCTACCTCTTTGTCACCTTTGACTGACCGAAATAAAAAGACCCGAGGTTTTAGTGACGTCTACCACTAACGTCGGCACTTTAATTCTGCGAATGAGGAACCTTCCTTCCAATACTGGTTGGATCTATCGTATAATTTTTCGTCTCTATAATGAAACGGTTGTTTCCAGGTAGATCAGTTCCGGATACCAAAAAGGTCACCAGTACATACCTACACTCTTAACCTGATATTTCTTTGGACTCACGGTTTCTTAACTACGAAAACTTGACACCACAACCTCTTCTGAGAACTCTCAGGGAACCTGACGTTCCTCTCGGTTGGTTAGGTAAGATTTCCTCTAGTCGGGACCCTAAAGAAACCTTCCTTACTACGATTTCGACTTTGAGGTCATGAAACCGGTGGAGTACGCTTCTCGACTGAGTAGACTTTTCTGAGACTAGGACCCTTTCTGACTTCCGTCCTCCTCTTCCCCTGCTGTCTCCTACTCTACCAACCTACCGTAGTGGTTGAGCTACCTGTACCCAAACCCACCTGAGGCCCTCAACCACTACCTGTCCCTCCGGACCGCACGACGTTAAGTACCCCAGCGTTTCTCAGCCTGTGTTGACTCACTGACTTGACTTGACTTGACGAACGTGAAGGACTAGAATCCTTTCTTTCTCTACAAGTATGAAATTTGACAGATATACTCGTCTGTTTGACTTACTTTAGTGTACTCATTTCCAAAACCCCAGTGTACTGTGTGTGTGATCAAAATTTTTGACGACTTCACTTGCTATGCCTTCCACCTAGACGACTCGAACCTATCCCTCTTGTATGGTCCGGTCTTCTTGAGGACTGTGTACCTCAAATACCAACCCTACACTAAACCGGCCTGTATCGTCATTAGTTCTCCCCGCAGACCGAGGCCGCAGGTCACGCCCAGAGGGGACACGTCCACCCTCGCCTAGACCCTCTCGTCGACGTCAAACCCACCGAAACAAAGTATTAGTGCGGAGGTCTTGGGTCTTTTCTTTGTGTGTCTTCTGTTCCTTTTATGGGTAATGAGGGTCGGTAAACTAAGTGTTACGAGGAACTAGACGACTTTTTAAATTTAATTAAACGTGATGAAATATACAGTCGGGTGAATTCTCGATGTCATAAGAAGACCATACTGTGAATTTTAATAGAGATGATTGTAAGCAGTCTGTTCTGGATGACCTTGGACGGTCCTTCAGGTGATCACAACCACTCGGAATTACTTACCTGACGCCTTTGTCTTTGCCGAAGATTAAGGTGGGAGACTGGGTCCTGTCTCGGGCCCCTCCTTCCGGGTCGAGGCGGACCTGTCGACCTCTGGGACCCCGTTCCTCGTCCGAACATACGACTGGGTACCCAGAAGGGGCCCCCTCCCACCCCCCGATCCGGCCCTCCTGTGTACTGACCCCACCGTCTCTATTGACAGTCAGTACACGTCGGGTCACGCCCACCCCCACCCTTGAGAGACCGGTAGAGTAACAGGTCCACGACGCATGTACCCTATAAGTAGTAGTCAGGTACCTGTCCGGGGTGGCAGGGGACCAAAGGAAAACGTCTGTTGATACATGTTAAACTTTAAATTTTATTTTGTTACTCATACTATTAGTCTTACTTTAGAGTGTCTCAACTGAATAGAGGAACGGAACATATAAAGAAAGTTTCCCTGGTTTGAAAGATATTATTATATGTCACCTTTGTACGACGTATAACAAAGTCCTGTTCTGATCTGTATCTCGTCTCCGGACCAGGAACGGTTACGGTCAAGTGTCTAGACCCCTCCTACCCCGACCGAGTTTTGGGTTCGCGGTGACGAGCACGGTGTCGAGAGGAGAAACATGGACTACATCCCAAAGTCCTAGGCTCTGCACATACCCGACTGCTACGAGACCAGGTGTCGGTATAGAAGACTAGGGTGGTTTGCCATGTCTTTGAAACACGAGACCACGGCCTTAGGAAAGGACCTACCGTTCCGTCAGACACTCTTTCTGTCTGGTCAATATGTTTTTATTTTAATGAGTTTCCCGACCAAAGTAAAGATGTCTACTCATCATGAATCTTGTAAAAATACACAGTCTTTCATCCAGAAAGACGTCCTGAATTGACCTTTTAAATTCCAAGTATTTTTGAAGTATCCATGGAAACGTATTTTGAACTATACTCTTGGATTAACGTCAAATTATCAAACTTCCGTTTTATTAATTTTTCAAAAAAATTCAATATATATCGAAGAGGTTCAAAGTACAACAGATATTCCGTGGAACTTAGACAAGTAGTTTATAGTCAGTCGGGTTCGTAGTCCACCCAGTGTGTGTGTACGTGTGTGTGTGTGTGTGCCGAAGACAGAGTACTTCTCAGAGACAATGGTACCGTCTTTAGTGACGACGTACACATATACCTAAATAATGTTATACAGAGATGACTCATTTAGAGTGTTTTCATCCTGACTGCATCTAATAATAGGGATGTTGTGTCACACTCGTCTCTCCTGACTGGTCTCCCAGGTCCTCTGTACCAGGGACGAGGGGTGTCCGGACGTCTACGGAGGAGAGGTGTATCCCGACGAGTTCCCGGGAGCCAGTACAGTATTGTCTTGTGCCTGTTAATCCAAAGTATCGTTTGTCGAGTCTACCTTCTAATTTTTCATGTAAATGTTTCGCCAAACGGTCCCCAACCTACTTCAAATCTTTGGACTCAACAAAAACATCTTAGTCGAACGAGAACCCGATCTTTTATTGACAACCTACTTCTCGTACTTAAGGAAAGAATTATTAAAACGAGACTAATGAAGGGGTTTGACCTGTGGTTTTGAAAGTCTCCGGTTAGTTGAGACTTTAAGACGGTCCTGAAACACTCAAAAGTTCACTTTAAGTTTGAACCCCTTGTCAAAGATTCATGTCGGGCAAAGGAGGACTCGGACTTCCGTGTGGGTAGAGGACATAGTTTTCCACTTCAGTTACAGGGGAGGAGACCTTGGACCGTCCGGACTCCATCCGGAACTGGCCAGTCTTGTACCGTCTTCATTGTTGTAAGACCCTGGAGACTCGGGTTCGGTATTCCCTCGACCACCGAAGAAGGAGCTCAGGTCGACGACGTCACGGATCCACCTTGTAACCTCCCGATCACCGGTGTACACTTGTACGAGATCACCTGGTTCGAGGTCGATTCACCTCGGTGTCCCACGGGGAAGGAAGTCGAGTACTTCATCTTTTTATGAGTCGACTTGGGTCAGTTGGGTGTCTGAGTCTTCTTAATCAATAACAAAATTCGATGATTCAAAACCCCATTATACGTTGAACTCTTGTCCATTGTGGTCGGTGACTCGGACACTTGTCGCAGTTCAGTCGTACACCTCCACTCCAGACACTCTGGGGCCTATACGTGTCAGGAGTGGGATAGAGGGACCGAAGGTGTGGTCCAATTGGTAGGAATCGAAGACGGACCAGGTACTTGATGGAGACGTGGGATGACCCGAGGAGGGACGGTGGGAGTACGATGGGATAGGTAGAGGTGTGTTCCGGTCTCGGGTGAAAATTTTTGATTATTTTCAGTGGAAGGACCAGACTTTGAGGATGTACCCAAGGTCGACACGTAAGTCTTATGCTATGTCTGAAGACAGGGTACGGGACGTCCTAGGTGCTGGGGTAGTCGGACCAGGAGACGGTAATTCTGTAAGGGTGGGGTGCACGGTTTACTTTAGGACGGAGCCCCAGAAGGACGGGACTTGGAAGGACCTGCCCGAGGAGGACGTCTAGTCCTGTACCAAGCTCGTAGTGGAGGTGTTTTCCACGTCAGGTGGAGGGTGGGGGCGAGGGGTACCGTGAGTACACCTCCTTTGTAGGGACGACCAAGTCATGACAGTAGAGGGACGAGGACCACAACCCCTGGAGGAGACAGAATTCAGTGACAGATTAGGTCTCGGTCCGGGATTGAGGGAAGTTAAGGTACTTCCGACTCTCCACTCCTTCGACGTCTTCTTTTCAAACTCCGAATATCTCCAAATTCCAAATACTCCAAATTCCGTTCTTCGGTAGACAAAGGGACTGTCTTCACGTTCACGACTACGTCTTCGACACCGTTCAGTATGTCTTCTGAATCCACTCTATCACTGTCTTCCACCGACGTGGTTTGGTGTCTGACAGTTACATCTACCTTGTCAGCAGGTGACCTTCTTCGACGGTAGGTCCTGAAGTTATTGATCTCTCTTCTTCAGTCATGGACCGAAGTCCGAAGTTTCGAAGTTGTGTGTCCGACTGAGAGAATACTCCTCCCCGATTACGTCGACCACCACCATTCGACTTCGGTCACGAGTTGAGTGGTAGAGTAAATACGAGGCAGATGTGTCGGACACGAAACATTTACCTTGTTGTCTCGGACCTACTGTCGTGTAGACAAAAGTTGTACCAAAGGACTTATGAAATTCGGTTGACGACTCTGGGTTACGGTTTTGACTTTTCGTCTGTCCTTTTTTTGCGGGTGGGGGAGGGGGGTGGGTCTTTCCTTGTCTTATAGATTTTTGACACCACATTGATGATTTTCACATTATATACGTTTTACTCTTATCGTCCTCCTCGTGTGTCCTGTCTTCTTTATGGACTTTACTATTGTCGAGTCTTAAAGAGGTTCAATTAGTCTGTGGTTTGGTTTTGGTGTCTAGGTTCCTCGAGTGTCTTGCTCCTCCTATTTGCGATTCCTCGGATAGCCAGTGGACATTGTTTTCCCGTCTCCACGGTTACTTTCGCTTTCGTGAGTTTCATACATTTATGTTTATTTATATTTTTTGTTTCTCTTTTGACACTTTCGAAGGTACCGTATCCTCTTATTTTCTTCTTCTGGTGGATGTTTCTTCGTTCATAATTCTTACTGTTGCGTCGAGGTCCTTGTTCGACTATCAATTCACTACTACTTCACCACTACGATTTACAGTTCTCCCCTTTTTTACTGTTAAAATATAGGTCGATATGATAGTAACTTTACACTCTCACTCCTACAAGACTTGAAGTTTTTCTGGTGTAAAATTCTCGACAATATTTTTCACGAAGTCGTTCTTTAATTGGACCTTCTTTACTACCCTTCACTTACTTTTCAAATTCAAATCACTCCAAATAATAACTGATTTATTCGTTGTGTTACCTTTTTTCCTTTTACTCTCGTCCGTCTCCATCAAAAAACAAACGTCCCGCTCCTAGTGTACCATTATAATTTTTTTATTATGTCTTTTTCTTTATGCACAGAATTCTGGATATTTTTCTTATTTTTACCTTGTATACTAAAAGAGATACTTACCTATTCTTTCGACACCATGTATATGTGTTACCTCATAATGAGTCGGCAATTTTTCTTAAGTAAACTTAGTGAAGACTACTCTACCTACTTTGACCTCGGCTAATATGTCTCACTTCATTCGGTCTTTCTTTTTGTGGTTATGTCATATGATTGTGTATATATACCTTAAATCTTTCTACCGTTACTGCTGGGACATACGTTCTGTCCTTTTTTCTGTGTCGACACATATTGCCTGAAAACCTGAGTCTCCCTCTCCCTCTCCCACCCTACTAAACCCTCTTACCGTAAGATAGTACATATGATAGTACATTCTTAACTTAGCGGTCATATACAGACTACGTCCTATGTCGTACGAACCCCGACCACGTACCCCTACTGGGTCTCTCTACAATACCCCTCCCTCCACCCTCCCGCCAAGTACAAACCCTTGTGTACATTCTTAATTTCTAAAATTTTAATTTTTTTATTTTTTTCTTTTTTCTTTTCGTAGTTGCAGTGTATCTGACAAAGGAGACTGATGTTATATTAGACTAATCTTTAATTTAGTTAATGATTTTCTTTCATATTTTAAGAGTACATAGACTTTTGATTCAATAAATCGTGATTTAATGAGAAACCAATTTCTCCTTTCCAATTGTTTTTAACGTTTTGTGATTTATGACTTTATATCTTTTCAGTGTAGTAAAGTTTTCAGTACTCATTACCGATTTTATAGTGTCCCTGTTAATGTCGACACTTATATGACTAGTCTCCTGGTCTTCCGTTCACCTAACTTGTTTGCGTAAATGTCGACGAGGGGATCCATTGAGATAATTTCACTATGATTATAAGGTCCAATTCTACCCCATACTTTGTGTTTGTAAATTAAAATGAAGAAGGGTTTTGGGGTGGTGTTGATATCTTTGTCTGAAATTTTTATTTATTTATTTTCTGTTTATGTGTTCTTGTTTTTCTAGTCTTCTTTGGTGTCATTGATCCTTCGTCTATCTATTTTTAATTCTCTAAAGTTCGGTCTTAGACCTCGACCGAAACCCACTTCACTCTTGGTCGGGTTAGACATGACGTCTTAGGAGAATGTTACGTTGACCGTCGTGGTGAAAACAGACCGTGGTCCTTATTCCTTCCGTCTCTTGATTCCACGTCCATTTTCGTGTTCGACCTTAGTTCTAACGGCCCTCTTTATAGTTATTGGAGTCTATACTTCTACTGTGGTGGGAATACCGTCTTTCACTTCTTGTTGATTTCTCAGAGAACTACTTTCACTTTCTCCTCTCACTTTGTCAACCGAATTTCGAGTTGTAAGTCTTTTGATTCTAGTACCGTAGACCAGGGTAGTACTGTTTATCTACCCCATTGTCACCTTTGTCACAGTCTGAAATAAAAAGACCCGAGGTTTTAGTGACGTCTACCACTGACGTCGGTACTTTAATTTTCTGCGAATGAGGAACCTTCCTTTCAATACTGGTTGGGTCTGTCGCATAATTTTTCGTCTCTGTAATGAAATGGTTGTTTCAAGGTATATCAGTTCAGATACCAAAAAGGTCACCAGTACATACCTACACTCTCAACCTGATATTTCTTTCGACTCGCGGCTTCTTAACTACGAAAACTTGACACCACAACCTCTTCTGAGAACTCTCAGGGAACCTGACGTTCCTCTAGGTTGGTCAGTTAGGATTTCCTTTAGTCAGGACCCACAAGTAACCATCCTGACTACAACTTCGACTTTGAGGTCATGAAACCGATGGACTACACTTCTCGACTGAGTAAACTTTTCTGGGACTACGACCCTTTCTAACTCCTGTTCTCCTCTTCCCCTGCTGCCTCCTACTCTACCAACCTACCGTAGGGCTGAGTTACCTGTCCCCAAACCCACCTGAGACCCTTAACCACTACCTGTCCCTCTGGACCGCACGACGCCAAGTACCCCAGCGTTTCTCAGTCTGTGCTGACTCTCTGTCTTGACTTGACTTTTCGACACACGCCTCGTCGTTCTGGGGAGTCGTCCCGACACGGGAGACTCCGAGGTTCCCTGTTGGATACGGTCCGGGAAAAGAGCCGAAAACCACACCGGAGTTCCGGACACGAGGAGTCGAGACGTCTGTGTGGCGAGCTTGGTGACGGACCCGGTAGTGTCCCGTAGAGAGGACAAGAACCTTCCTGTGGTCAGTACGACCCGATTCCCGGGTGAAACGGGGTACGTTGGAGTCGAATTGATGGACATAGACGTTTCCGGGATAAAGGTGTACTCCAGTGTACATGTCCGTGGTCCTCAGTCCTGTTATGTGTGCAAACCCCTGTGTTAAGTCAGACGTAGTCACTGGGCGTTTTGTGTAATTCAGACAGAAGAAGACCTTCGGAAGTAGATTATCTTCGTACGAGGTAGGTACGAAGGATGTGACAAATACCTATTTCTCAAGTTTTTCTGTCTTCCTTACCAATTGTGATTTTCAGTGATGTGATTCTCACTGATTCTCAATTGTGATTCTCAGCGAAGGAGACCCCCTCACCCGTCCGACGTCTTAATCCACCAAAATTACAGGACAAAGAATTGGGTATCATTAACTAGAATAATTGGAGGTTTGATATGGACATACACAAGAACATACCCATGCTACGGAAAGTATTAAAATTGTCAATTCATATCCCCAATTTTCCTTGTTTCTTGTCCACTGGTCTACTGTCGTTGTTTTCGTATACTCATTCACCGTTTACTGATTCTGGTCCTCTCGGGTTTGGATTCCACCGACACTCCTGTCCGGTCTCGGTCACGGAGTCCAGTCGTTCCTGTAGTCCAGGTTGTTCGACTCCCGCCCGTCCCCCGGTATCTGACTCCCCAGAGAACCCAGTTCTCCATAATTTCGAGGTTACTGTGAAGACGGTAGGTGTATGTCTTTGTTGGAGAGGGAAGTCCCGTCTGGTCTAAGAGACCTCCGAGGTTGCTCTTTAAGACTACGTCGGTTCCCACCTTCAAGACAGGTCTTTTGTCCCTCTGAGTCCCCTTCAAATTGTTGACGTACCAGTCGAGGAACGAGAGGGGTGTTCCAAGGATTCTACGTCCGTCCGTCCAATGCTGAAGGGTCCTTCCTCTAGGTCGACCTCACTTTCAGAAACCTTTGATGTCTTGGGTCTCTGGCTTAGGTCGGACGAAAGCATGTATGACAAAGACCACGTGTCACTGCGGAAAGTAGTCAGTACATACGACGGGAGTATGGTGTGTCGTCTCGACCGATCGCTTCAATGTCGATGAATGAGAGACTGGGGAGTCTCTTTTCCGAACGTTTGGAGACCAGTTCTCCCAGGTTGTCGGTTTATTGTCCTCACGAGGTTTGTCTTTATCTACGGTCCTTTAAGGTCTTGAGTTCTTTCTCGTAAAGTTTATCTTTCCGGGTATCCGTTTCCGGGTCGTGGTCCTTCTTGTCGGGGTGTACGTCACGTCACGACCCATTGGTCTTATGGTCGTCGTTTCAGGTGTGGGTTGGTCACAGGTCTCTTCTATCCATTTTCCGGTCTGGTGGTGTCTTCTTCTGTCCTTTTGTACGTTTGTCAGGTCCGTGCGTTACGTGTTTATTGGTCCTTTGTCCTCTTACAAGATTGAAGTGGACATTAGTTTCTTTACGCAGGTTTTTTGTTTGTTTGTTTGTTTTTTTTGTTCTGAAGTAAAATATCGGTAGTCTTATCGTTTTAATCAATTCCTTACCAATCGTTGTTACGGTCGTTCTGTGTCCCTCTCTCTGACCGACCGAGGACGGTACCCTTTCACCTCAGGTCGTGAACACCATCTTAGTGGACAGGGACCTCGCGAGTGTGTGGTCACAGGAGGCCGGTCCACCTGTGGTACGACTGGGTGATGAGAAGGACGTGCCGTAGAGGATTGATGTGTCTACTTTGGTGCGGAAGTGAGAACGAGTCGAGTCACAGGTCATGTGACCGTGTGACATGTAGGAGTTGTTTGGACGGTTAGTTTCGATGTTGGGTCTGGTATTCATCGGCGGGAGCCTCTGATTCCCTATACTTCTCTTACAGATCCAAGACAGATCTTATGGGTCTTCCTTTTGTCTTTGGGTTTGAGTCTACATAAGTCCTTACAAGTGTAACCTGTTAATTTTATTTGTGTCGGGTCAGCAGAAACGTGAAGAGGGGAGTGACAAGAAGGTGAGAGGGCTTGCGTGGTCCCTCGGCGTCAGGGTCCTCAACCTCTCGCTCTGTTGTGGGTGGACCATGGCCAGTTCCTAAGACTTCAGGACTGTCCAGCAGGACATGCACCGGACAGGTCGGCCTTCGGACCTTTGAGGAGGTAGAAACCGAGGTATTTAAGGCAGGTGATTGTCCTCGCGTCGCAAGTGCTGGACCAGGTCCAGTTTCTCGCCGTCGGGGGCCAGGGAGAAACGGACGGCCTGCTAGTCGAAGGCAAAGTCGGCGGCCCGGAGTCCCCAGTACCGGTGCCGGGGTCCTGTCCGGAGGTCGGCGGACTCCTCGTCGAAGAGGAGTATCTACGAGTGTCCCCACTTGAACCCGGGGAACCCGAAGGCCAGGAAGAGGTCGTGTCCAAAGGAGAAGAGAGCTCGGGAGCAGACGTTCCTGCACAACCTCAGACACAGGAGTGACAGTTACAGGTAGGACAGTCCGAAAAGGAGGAGTGAGAGGTGGAGGACGAACTAGACGAGTCCCCGGGACTGGAAGAAAGACGGGGGTTCGGGACAGGGACTCCACCGATGCGGCCGTCCCCCGCCCTGCATAAGGTAGGGTCCCAGATACTGTGGCAGAGGAAGGTAGAGTAGCAGTAGACACTCCTTGCCTTTCGTTCACTCCTTTACACCGGGGTGACGGGGGGTCCCTTTGGTATGAGTGACGGGGTTCCCGGTGTGTCCGGGACTCCGGGGTTTTGTTGTCGAGTGGTACTTTGTTCCGGACACCGCCGTAGTGTAGACCTTACTCCAGCCGAAGGCTTTCGTCCGACCCACACCGACTCACTCTCCGGCCCCAGGGACCCCGCCTCTTCAGGTCCCTACCGCTCCCGCTACCCGAACACTCACCTCACGCCAGGCTCCTCGAGTCCCTGCTTTTCAGCTACTGAAGAGGAAAGAGCTCTTAGTGCAGCCCGGACGCCGGAGCCGACTACTTGAACTGTCCGCACCTTCTCGACGAGGCCAGTCGTTTCGGTCGGCGGAGGAAGACCCGAGAGGACTATAGGAACCGAAGGACTCAGGCTCTGGAAAAGAGAAAGTCAAGGTACCGTCTAAGGTGTCCTAAGGCTGAGCGAGCGAAAGATTCAGGGAGTTGTCACTACTACCCTAGATTTCAACCAAACCTCCGACGACCACTTCTTGTTTTCTATTTAAAAATTTATAGCTAAGTCGCAATCGATGAAAATGATTGAATAACACTTATATGATGGTATCTTTCTCTTTACAAGTTACTTACGGGACTTGATTCTAATTCTAAAGAGAATTGGTTCTTTTTCCTTAATATTACGTTTATGTTTGGGAAGGTGTACCAGAAAGTGAATGACCTTGACCATTTCCAATTTTCAAATCTTTGACCCTACCGGATCCCTACTATTTCTTGGACGTTACGTTCTCCGGACCCAATTCAGGGACGCAACCCTTCTAGGGGACCTCTTCCCTTACCGTTGAGTGAGGTCATAAGAACGGACCTCTTAAGGTACCTGTCTCCTCGGACCGCCCGATGTCAGGTGCCCCAGTGTTTCTCAACCTGTGCTGACTCACTGATTGTGATTTTCAAACTATTACGAGTCTCTCGTGTCCCCCTTTACCCATAAAAGTACAGAAAAAACATCTCGTATTTCAAATAGTGTAGAAAAACCTCCTATTAAACCATTATACTGATTTTAAAACTTATTTATATACGGGAAACTATGTTATTGGATAAAGGTCCTTAAATAGTGTTTTATAACCGTTTACATATATTAATGTCATAACAAATTTATTGTTTTTGCTGTCTTTATTGGTTTTACACGTAGTTGTCCCATTACCAAATCAATAGTACGTCGATGAGTCACTTTACGTTACTTTATTTTCTTTGTCCTATCTGGATGTACATGATGATACCTTTCTACCGGTTCTATATGAACCATTCACACCTTTTTAACCTCTTCTCCATTATGTCATGCTTGGTCAAAACAAAATTCTTTTGCGAATTTTTATGTTTCTGCTGAAGATTTTCGTGAGTGTTCTCTGTTGTCACCGAGACGACTTCAATTCGACGCCCTCCACCCTCTCCCTGAAAGTCTGAAATATCGAAGTTATGATACACTAAATAAGGGTCAATGTAACAATTTTTCCATCTTCAAATAATAGTTTTGTTAAAATCTAAATTTTTTAGTCTAGTTATACACTGTTATCCGTCGATGATAATCAAAAAATATTCACTTTTTTCGGTAATACTACTCCAATGTCCTTTCTTAGGAATACCGATTATTACTTTATAAAGATCCCGACCCTTCTTCGTGGATCCCCGGGTCTATTTACTCTATTTTCCTCTAAGGGTCCCAATTGTCGATTTCACTTCTGTTTTCACACTTCCCTAAGTGATTTACTGAGAGAAGTGTAGACATATAAATTGTAAAAGGTATGATTTTTCCAATTTTTGTATTTTTTTTGAATGACTTTTATCTGTTGGAAAGTCTATGGTTTCCTTTAAATATTTCAACGATTCAACACAGACTGAGAAAGCACTGAGGTACCTGACATCGCGTGGTCCGAGAAGACAAATCCCCTAAGGAACTAATCCTTCAATGCTTTAAAAAAAATGTCGTATTTTATAAATAAATGTCGTATTTTTGGACACAATCTTCTTTTGACACCTCGTCTCGTCGAGGTCCCTCCGGTACCACGGATGGATCATTTTTACCCAGCAGATGTGACCGTAAAGACCCGAGTACTGTCATGGAAAGTGAAAGTCTCGCCTCCGTCTGTCGAATAGAGGGAGCCCAAAGTCCCAACCCCCGGACAACACCTGCTCGAAGGTGGTAGGACCAAGAGGCTTGAGGACTCGAGGGCTCGCCTTCATGTACCCCGAGGGGTGCGACTCCGTCGGCCGCTGGCACGAGGTGGTCCACCTTCAGAAGAAGGACTCTCTTAAAATTTTAATAACCGAAATGTTGAGAGAGGAATGGATCTACCACGTCAGAGACGGAGGTCCAGACCCTACCCGATACCTTGGACGGAGAAACTTCCTTGTCTCGAGGAGTCCATTTCCTCTCCGTCGTCCCAGACATAAGTTTAGGGCAGAGGTGGTGGGGAAGATAATTGTCGACGGAGTCCAAGGAGTAGAAATTTTAGTCCTATTATTTTGAACGTTCCGACGACTCTCCTAATTTACCTTATTGCGGTATTTTGTCTCGAGTATTTTGTGAATAGTCTTAGGTGTACTAATATCTCAAGGTTAACCCTTCTAGGGGATCTCGTCCCTTACCGTTGGGTGAGGTCGTAGAAACGGACCCTTTAGGACCACCCGATGTCGGGTACTTCAGACTGTGTTGAATCGCTGTTCTGTTATTGTCCGATTAAAATAAATTGAACTCGACGAAAATATATACCCCTTTTCCTTTACCCTTGGGTGAGGTGATAAGAACGGACCTCTTAGGGTCCCTGCCTCCTCGGACCACCCGACAGCAGATACCCCAGCGTCTCAGCCTGTACTGACTTCGCTGAATCGTCGTCGTCGTCGAAAATACATAGTCAATTTGGTTCAGAGTCCTTTCGTTCGTCCTCTCAGGAATCGGGACCATTCACCAAGTAAAATGGGTCTCAGTCTCCGTAGGGAGTAAGACGATGGACGGAAGTGCATCGTCTCCTTATTTTGATATACCGTACAGGGTGTTTGTGTCTCGACTCGGAGCCCCCTTATTGGTTGAGATTGGTTTAGGTGGTGGGGGGGTTGGTTTTGTGTTGTTCGTAAATTTTTATTGATGTGATCTCACATATGTAGTTTTTAAAAATTATACATTTTACAATTGACCCCGAAGGGTCCACCATGTCACCATTTCTTAGACGGACGGTTACGTCGTCTGTGTCCAACCTAGGGACCCAGTCCTTCTGGGGGCCGTCATCCTTTACCGTTAGGTGAGGTCGTAAGAACGACCCTTTAGGACCACCCGATGTCAGGTACCCTAGTGTATCTTAACCTGTGCAGACTCGTACGTGTCGGGTGTTTTACAGTTCATGAGTCCAAGGACATTTTTTAACCAGATAATAAATTCCTTTCACAAGATAAAGATGGAGTTTTTGTATTTGGTTACTGGTCTTTAGGACTTCTTAACAGAAATTATGTTTCCGGTCAGATTGTCTACCTTTTATGACGACTTTTCCGTTTCCTTTTTCCATAGGAATTCTTGTCTCTATATGATCTGTTTATGTCTGTTTGGTTTTCTTGGGGTGTTTTTGTGTTTTTCTGACATTTCCCGGATTCGTGACTCTACCGTCTCACTGAGGGTCGGAGACCGGGGTCTCATGGAGAGAAGACGGTGGTAGAGTGGACCAAAACTTTGAAGGTCTGGGGGTGGGTCTCCAGACTGGTCACCTTGGGTGAGGTCTCCAGAGACCTCGAGACGAGTAAAAAGAAGGGTAACAGGATAAACCGAAGTTTAGGGAGATCACTTAAAGGGTGAAGTCAATAACATGAAGAGTCAAGGTCTTGAAGAAAAAATAAATGAATCCAAAAGATAGAGACTACCATAAAGACAAAGTAAGTATGGAACAACGTACTGCAAAGGGTGGAGAAGGAAATCAAGAGACCCGTAGAGATTCGACAAGATTTCAGAAACTGATCATTTAGGTGGTAATTCAGGAAGAAATCCCTATCAAAGCCCAATCAAATAAAAAAGGGAAGTTTACCCAGTATGAAAGACCAAGAGACATAAGGAATCCCAAAGAGACAACTTTTGTTTGTAGCCTGTAAACCTGCAGTCAGAAAGAAGAAAGGGGTCCCAAGTGACCTGTACTACCGACGTCCAACAGAGACACGGTCTTTAGTCGACCTGGCTTTTGAGTTCCAGGAGAACCGAGTGCAGATTCGGACACGGAAAGGGGCCCGTACGTACCTCTGATTAACGGGGACATATCCGCCAACGAAAGCTTGTAGACGTCACAAGTTACAGACCGAGGTTTTCTCCCTGTTTCTCCTTTCACTTCCACCCCTTCTTCCACGGTCGGGAATTCAAGGAAATTTCAGTTAGGTCGGTCTCCCCGCCCCGGACGTTGTCACGCCCCTCCACGTTACTGTTTCCGACGGTTGGGGAAACAATCGTGAAGACACTAGTCTTCGTCGTCGTCCTCTAATCTCGTGTCTATACTAACCTCCTGTGCCAGGACACACAGGTGGGTCTGGGGTGTGACACGGTTCGACGAGGACCTTCCGTACACGTCGACAGACAGTGCCCCGACTTCCTACACTCCAGTAATCTGTGATGACATGAGTCTCGATTTTAACTGGTTTACCTGACATTAAATACCAGGTCGAAGAAGGTCTCCTGTTAGGTGGTTCATCTTGTCGTGACTGGTACTTTTGGACGGTTCTAGATTAAAATAGTCAAAAAAGGGAAGGGACAGGGAATGTTTACCCCACATAAGTCAAGGTATTTATCTGGATATATTAATTTGATTCTGTTGTCTAAAGGAAAGGAATTCTTTTTCTTGGTCAATTTGACAGTTAAGAAAAGAATCATGGTGATTTATAGAGGTCTTGTTTTTATCGAGGAAAACATTTTTCCGTGACTTAGATAAAGAGGAGTACCGTCGGACATCTGTCAGTGGAGAGGGACTAAGGCGTCGTTGAGGCCGTGTCGACACTGAAGACCCGTAGACTCCTGTACCCGCTCCTGTCCGTGTTTGAGGGGTACGGGTGGAAATAGCACAGGTATAACGGGGTTTAGACGTCCTAAGCACGTAGAGTGGGTTCTGAAGTCTTCCGTTGATTGTTAGTGTCAGAGTTTGTTAGGCGGTTACGTTGACGGTTGAACGATTTAGGGACTCTCGTTACTTTTAGAACGAGCTACGTGTACATGGAAGTCGAAGTTACAGACCAGACCTACAGACACCGGGCCGTAGGGATGTAGACTACTGGGTTCCTCGCCCAGTGTTTCCTCCCCGTTTGAGTTTCGTAGTACTACTTTTTCTCATTATTTACACTTCATCCTTTACCGTTGGGTGAGGTTATAAGAGGGGACCTTTTAAGATACCTGTCTCCTCGGACCGTCCGATGTCACGTAGCCCAGTGTTTCTCAGTCTGTGTTGACTCGTCGACTCGTGGGTTTTGTATACCGAATGTTATATGTGCAGGGTAGAAGGTCCCTTACGTTATATGAAGTATAATTCAGTCTAGAGGTTTCACAGACATAGATAAAAAAATTGAAAAATAAAATATAAACTCATATCAACCAATTATTAAAGTCCATATGTCATTTCACTAAGTCAAAACGTATATGTACATAGATAAGCAAAAGTTTAATAAAAGGGTTGATCCAACAATATCTTATAACTCGTCTCAAAGGACACGATATGTCGTCATCCAGGAACAGTGAATAGGTAAAATTTTTATCGTTATACCTCGAAGGGACTACCGAGTCACTACTCCTTAGGAGGACGGCTACGTCCTCCATGTCCAAGTTAGAGACCAGGTCTTTCCAGGGGGCACTGTTTCGTTGATTCGAGTACACGGTCCTGGTGATTCGGATACGAGATCTTGGGTCCTTGGTGTTGATGACTTCGGAGACACGGGATCTTGGACGTGAAGCGTCGTTCTCTTCGGTGGAGTTGTTCTTCGGGTGAGTAACTTTGATCTCTTATCGGGGACCAGTGACGTTGATCTCTTTCGGATACGTCGTTGTTTCTGGGTCGTATCGGTTTTTATTATTTATTTGTTCATTTAAAAAAATCTTTTCTGGTGTACGTACCCTTAGACGGATCTGAACCGTTTCACAATACTTACGGTTTTTCATGTGTTGCCAAAGATGGAAGGTCTCGATTATTTCTGTTTGTGATCATTAATTACTTCTCGTTGAAGTTACTCAGGTCAGTTATTGACGATAATAAAGAGAAGAAGACTGGAGGATATTCCGTGACTAAGATTTTCCTGTATTATCAGGAGACAGGAGTTTAATCAGTGGATGGGTCGATAATACGTCCAAGTAAATTAGTTTGAGACAAAAAGTTGTCAGATTCTTAGACAAGTTTGTAGAAGGACGAGTCATCTTTAGTCGTCAAAAGGGGCCTACATCCCATTCTTCATACCTTTGGATGTGAATGTACGACCATTAATATGGGTGGAGACGACTCTAATAATTTCACTTTAGTAGAACACCTAATTTTTTAAGAATCCTTGACGGCGTTCACATATGCGATTTCGAGATTTCCGAACGTAATCCGACAGAATTCAGCGTACATAAAGCAAGAAATGTAGAAGTAAGTTCCTATTCTGAAAATTTTCAGTGTAATGGATAAAGGATCATCTTTTCAGGTCACAAAGAGTTATTTCCGCGTCTACAGAAGGAAGGTGGCCTTTATCGGAACGGAGGGCGACGGAAGGTCCCTGTTCAACATGTAGCGGTCGTGCTGGTGGACCTTGTGTTCACGTGTCCAACCCTCTTTTCGTGGTTGTCCTCCTTGCAAACGACAAACTCACCCGTAGTTCCCTCCCCTTCCTATTGTGGGACGCCTTAGAAGTCATGTCTTAAGATGAAGGACAAACGAAAGGTGTCTACTCGTAGTGAATCGGACATTAGTGTACGCGAACGAGGAGTGTAGTGGTTGCGGTCCGACGACACACCGACTCGACCACTGCTCATTCCTGACAGGGTTCGTAGGGGTAGGGGTAGCGGAAGTACTAAGTTTCCGTCGTGATTTACGACCCAATTGGTGTCCGTAGTCTTCCGGGGTCCCGGACGAGGTCCACCGCAACGACTGGCTGTCACGACTGGAAATGATTTATAAGACTCGTAGTGGGGACGTCTATGTAAAAGATTCGGGAAGTCTCCGTCTTTGTTCTCTGATAGTCTTAAAGTCTTGACTTCTGTTGCACTCCATGGTAGATGAGACCCAAATCGGAAAGAGTCGGTACCGGTTGAAGAGGGTTCTACCTTGACCGTACCTGTTCCCGGTCTCTGGACTGTCCGGACCGACGGGACAAATAGGAGTCTCTCGTACTGTGGGGGTCGAGATGGCGTAGACCGGGTTGGTACATAAAGTGTCCATTACGTAAGTGTCGGGGTTTACCTCTTCATGAAAGACTTTTATATTTATTGTGTGACATATCTTCTCTTTTCTTGTTTCTTCCTTCATTTTTAGTAAAATTCAGGTGGTAGTTCTTTAGTAGAAAAAATTGTAAAAGTCACTGGCAGGAAAGTCTGTAAAGAGAAGAGTAGATTTCTTTTAAAACATCAGTATTTACCTGTTCTTCGATATGTACGATAAGTTTTGGTACAAAAGTAGGAATATTTTTATTACTAATTAAAACCCAGTTGCTTTGACTTTTCCCCTGTCTCTTAAATTCTTCTCTCAGGAAGGTATTAAGGTTTAGACGGATACACACGTGTGTAGTCTTATTACGATTATACTTAGACTAGAACGGTTCTGTTTCATAAGGTACATACGAAGCCTTTTTTTTTAGGGTCAATATTATAAGTAATCTGACATTTGTAGGAGTCATGTTCGAAGTAAAAGATGAGTGTATAAAAGTCCGTTCAGTTGTTTCCGATGGATTTTGGTGGTGACTGTCTAAAGTAATCTACAGGATTATTTTCGTTGTTATTAATTCTACTATCGGGGTCCGACGTTTGTGTTGATGTTAGATTTACTGAATCTCCCATATTGTTTTAGTGGAAGAGAAATAGGATAAATAAAGGGGAGGATCGTTTTTCACGATCCCTATTAATTGGATACATAAACAGACGAATAGTGGATTTTATTTACAGGTCTTTCAGTCGACGGACCCCGATAGAACCGACAGAGTAAGTGGTGTCTTTTCTGTCTCGACCTACTCTTAATCGATCAGAGCTGATCTGAGATGAGAGGTCCGGATCTTGTCACGGACCCCGTACCATACGTGAGTCATAAACAACTTTCTTATTTGTATTTTTTGCTCACTTTTAGTTTCACCTTCGGCGAGTCAGAACAGGTTGAGAAACGCTGGGGTACCTAATATTTCAGATACCTTAAGAGGTTCGGTCTTATGACCTTACCCATCGGAAAGGGAGAAGGTCCCCTAGAAGGGTTGGGTCCCTAGCTTGGGTCCAGAGGGCGTAACGTCCGCCTAAGAAATGGTCGACTCGGTGTTCCTTCACTACAGATTAAGTAATAAAAATCTTGAGTTTTCCGACGTATATGGTAACCACGGAACGATATTTGTATAATTTTGTTTGGCGGGTTTTAATTGTGTTGGACCTCTAGTTAATGTTCTATGATAAGTCCGTTATCAACGCGTCCCAATCCAACCGGTTGAAGTGAAAAATTAACTTCGTGTCAAAGAAATGTTATAACACAACAAAAGTCCACACCACATCACTAAGTGGTAGAAGTGTAAAAAATCTTACCAAAATAAAAAGATTTTTGTCGAGGGTCTTTTTACACTTGGAGAAACTAATTTTAGTCTTTAAACCATAATATATATTTACTTTGACACACCCACTCTAAAAGTTCGTAGAGTTTGGGTCATACGATTCAACCGTCATTAAAATGATTCTTGAGAAAAGAGGTGTATAAGTCATACTAAAAGTAACACTTTATTTCGCTGGGAGTTTTGTTGAGTTTTCGAGTATAAATTCAAGGAGTAAGAGATCTGTGAATGAGGTTATTTAGACTCCATCTGGTTGGAGTGTTTGAGATCTCCTTCTCGAAATGAGTGAACGACGGTACAGTCGAAGTCGGAGAGTATGACGAGGAACGGTAGAAGACTCGTTAGTCTTGTCCATTTGGATTTTTTTAATAGCGGGAATTCCATTGACTCGACAAGGGAGTCGACTGGATCCTCCTTTTGTTTTTCTATGTAGTGATCTTGTCTCCATTGGTTTCCAAATTAGTCAAATGGTTGGTAAAAGGTTCAAAGGGTCCGACAGAAGGTAAAAAGAAAGTCGGTTGGGTTCAGCCGTCCAATAAGAAGATTGTAGTTCACGTACGGGTTATTCTATCTAGGCACCAAGGGGCTGAAAGTCTTCCTGTAACCCTTCTGTCCATCCCAAGGTTGACAATTGTAAGGACTGAGGATGTTCGTCAGAGGAGTGTATAGGAAATTCTTTATAGACTCGAGGGTGACACGGTAACCCGATCCTTGACCCTTGTCCTACGGGTCCCATCTACACGACTCGTGGGAGTCTCCGAATATCGACAACGTTCCCCGTGTCCCCCCGTTCGTCCATTGTCGTAGTGTCGACGAGAGGTAGGACACATAGTCTTGGTAGGTTCTTCGACAAATAAAGTCATACGGACCCGAACAGGGTGTGTTTCAATTAGTTGGAGATCTACGTCCCGTAAAAGACTTCAAGGGGTTCCCTACGACTTCGAGACCCTCTGTACTTCTGGGGACCTCACCTTGCACTACCCGAGTCATGCCGTTGCACTCCCGTGTATTTTCTCTACGGTTGGATGTGATCCTTCTGTCCTCTCGACCTTTTTCACCCCCGTGACCCCGGACTTCCTACCAATCTTAACCGTCCACGTTTTTCCACGACTCCCACACCCCTCCTATCTCCGACGTTTCTGTGTACAAGGTGTTTCCTTTAGATGTACACGTTTCAGGGTTCCTCTTCTTTCTGGACGAACACCTCTTACTTTTCGAGTAGGACCGATGTCTCGAGACGTCCCTAATAGACGCCCCTCTCCTGTACTTCCTCTCCAACCTCGTCGACGTCGACGGGTCGTCCTTCCCGTCAAATGTCACATCCGACACTCCTGTCCTCTCTCGGTGGGTCCGGTGGGTCGGTAGGTCTTGGGACCTAGATATTCGTCTCTGTCGAGTTCTCGTTTTTGATCGGTCACGTACACATACACGCACACGCGTGTGCGCGAGATTACACGAGTCAGCACAGAGTGAGACACTGGAGTGTCTGATGTCGGGGCAGTTCGAGGAGACAGGTACCATAGAAGGTCCGTTCTATTGATCTTACCCGACGGTAAAGGATGACGTCCCCTAGATGAACTGGATCCCTAATTTGGGTACAGAGGACGTGACCTAAGAAATGAGGACTCGGTGGATCCTTCCGGGGTTTTGATCGAATATCCATCATTTAAAATCCAAACGAAAGACACTTTTACCACAATGAAATAATTTATCATTAATCCTTAGACTTATCGACTTAGGTAGAATTTTTGTAGAGATGTATGGTCTTTTACTGGGTCAAGTGTTGTTTTTTATGTGTATGGGTGTTTATAGATTTAAAGAGACTGGACCAATACCCAAGGTCATGTGTCTCATGAGGTTATGTACAGAAATGATCAGAGGTAGATTACCTTTTCGGGACGAAGTCATTGACGGGACTACGGACCGTTTCCTGGAGGACCACACACACACACAGATGATGGTCGTCTAATTCCTCTGGTCGTTCATCTTTTGTGATCTTTGTCCGCGTTGTGTAAAGATTAGACAATTAAGGAATATAGTCGTTTGATAGAAGGTACATTCAATTTATAATGGACTCAATATTCAGACTTGAAGTCGAGATACGACCCGGATCTTAAACCAACGTTTAGGTGTCATTACACGGGGACTATCTTTTTACGTCGACTAAGAAATTCAGTGTGTCTTAAAGATTAAAAATAACCCACCGTTAGTTCTTGCAATTAAATTGTTTCACTGTCTTCAACCGTCAGTATAAATAATCCTGTTTGCACAGATACAAAATATATTTGGACGTCAATTCGTTGATTTGATCATTATTTACATTGTCGATAGAAAAATAAATCTAGAGGAAGTGTAAGAACAGAGAAAGTATCCAATCCTTTGTAGAAGGGTGTCCTTGACTGTCCCGTTTCCTTTCCTCTTCGAGGAATGACCGGCCCTAGGTGAAGACCGTGAACAGCGTCTTCATCCTGTCGACGAGGAGGTAGGTGCTGTGTAGGGGAAGCAGTGACAACTCCCTCAGGGGCGATACCAGCACTCTGTTCAGGTGCCTGCGGACCAGGAGGCTGAGATGTTAGTTGTCCCAGAGGGGGAGGTGGAGGGGGAGGAGGTCAGGGAGGCTCCAACTACAAGAGCACCGAAGTAGCAGTACGGCTGATTAGTTTGGTGAGTCCACCTACGATGGGAGGTAGAGAGGGTCGAGTGTCCCAGTCCCAAGAGTCCTTGTTGGGGTTAGGAACCTGTGGTTCGAACTTCCCGAGGAGCAACTGGTGTGTTTGTCTTTGAGAGTCTTCCCACAGACGGGTGGAGATGAGTCTGTGTTCCCCGAGATTTCCGTAATAGATCTTATATACTCGGTAACAGGAAAAAGACTAGTTCAAATTTTCCTGTCACTCTTTTTGTCTAAAGTGATTCGACAAGAAGTAGTTGTGTGTGTAACTTACGACAGAGAAAGTAGTTATGAAGTGTGTGTGAAGTTCAGTACAAAGAACTCTAGGGAAACGGTTGTGGTAAAAGAGAGAAAGACGAAGTTCAACGAGTCAGTCTTCTTAGACAAGAGGGTTTTCTGCTTATAAAAGGAAAAAGGCTAAAACGGAAAGTTACAGAGACTAGTGAGGTAGTGCTTCGGAGATTTTTACATTCTTTGTCTAAAGTCATTTTGACTTTGTCCATCAAGGGTAGGAACATAGTAAGTTTAGATTTTTTATCAAATCTATGTCAATTTTGAAAATCTAAAGTTGATGGGTTGATAATAAAATTAAATGGCATATTTACATTATTTCTTTAGTATTTTAATTGAACTTAATTGAACCATCTGACGGCATCACAATAATGTCTGAAGAAAACAGAAAGTCCTTTAAGGTGTAGTAAGTTATGTTTATACCATTTATTGTTAATTTTTAATTTTTGACCCCGAAGGGACCACCAGATCACCCATTCTTAGGAGGACGGTTACGTCCCCTGTGTCTAAACTAGGGACGAAGACGACCCGTCTAAGGGGTACGAAGTCCCGTTGTGATTCGGACACATGGTGATAAATCGCCTACGCAGAGTTGTGGGAGTTCAGACATGAGGTGGTGTCATTTTTCGGACTCGTGACGTTGGACGTTGCTTCTCATCGGAGGTGCGGGGCTTTAGTCTTTCGGACTCGTGTCGTTGTTACTGGGTCGTGTCGGTTTTTATTTAGAAAAATTTTTTTCTTTCTTTTTGACGGTGACACGACTTAAAATCTTCAAATCAACTATATACTATGAAATTTTTAAACTCTCGTTACCTTTTTTTATTTTGTTTTTTCACTTTTTGTTGTTTGTTTTTTCTTTGTCTTCCTTTTTTTCTCTCGATTTATTTTTAAACTCCTCCCTTAAGGGACCGCCAGGTCACCAATTCTTAGAGACGAAGGTGACCAACCCCTTGTTTCTGGGGCGTCCGGTGGACACAGGGGGCGGGGGGTTTTTTTTGGAACTACTCTCAATTTCAATTGACACTTGATGTAGGGACAATCGTTAACAGGATCGACTTATTATTTATAGTATCTTTTTTTCATAATTTTAAACTTATTTCACATTCCTACTCTCTTTCATTTCTTGGACCGAACAAGACAATGCATTTCTCTCATTCATTTTTAATGTGTCTTAATGGTAGTTAATGGATTACCCGTCTCTTCCCCTTTTTTTCTTTCGATAGTCGTCTCCTTTTTGTTTCCGGGTGGTTACCGTCAATGAAAGTGTTTGTGATTACTGTCTTCTAAGGTCTTATACTTACACCGTAGATTCTACTGAAAGATTTTGTAGTTAGGTCAGTAATGATTATTGTTTGTGACATATCAAATGTCCAGTAATTTATGAGAGTATTGTCACCGGACACTCCGTCTTATTACTCCCGTCCCGTACCCTGGACCCATTTACAAAAAAACAAAAAAATTAAAATTTGGTCTGCAGAAAGTTTATTTGATGTTCTATTCATAGAGGTAGACGTTCCGATCGAACGTTAAGTAGTTGTTCGTGGTTCAATGTCTACAAACAGAAATCAAAAATTTAAATGATAATACAGATGAAATTGTTGAGTAGTTCATGGAACCGCGACCGGGAGGAGGTCCGGATCTCGAAGTCAGGGGTAATAGTCCCTCGATCCTTTAAATTCTCAGGACCCTGACTATGTGTTGACTTTGGGTAGACAGAACTTGGAACACGGGAACCGGTCTAGAGGTCTGTCTTAGTCTTTGAGAGTAAGATAAGAAGGGAGGGGTCGAGGACAGGACACCCGGAGGGCAGTCCTGTGTAAATGTGTGGGGTGGGTTGGGGACTTCGGGTGTAGAAGGTGTGGACGAGACTCCAGGAGGGAAGGAAAGAGTCTAAAACCGTGCACCGAACCCAAGAACAAGAGGTAGGTAGTAAACGATCAAAGGGGGGGTTCAAAGTTCTAGACACGGTTGACGGACTGTGTGGGAAGGACCCTGAAGGCCAACTGTTGACACGACTGGTGGGTGTAGAGAAGTAATGGTATTGAGGATATGGACCTTGGGTCGAGGACCACGTCAAGAATGAGGAACCCATCATTACGGTCAAAACGACCGAAGACACTCCTACTCACGAGGCATGTCACGGACCATACACCATCTGTCAGTCCTTTGTTGCCCCCTCGTGCGATTGGTGCCCAAATAAAGAACGAAGGGACTTGGAAGGTTGTGTGGTTTGATACAGTTTAGTGTACAGGAGGAGAAAGGGTCCTTCATTCGGTGTACTTACTGACCTGCATATTGTTTGTGTTCAATAAGACCAGTTGGAAGTGGAGATTGAAGGTTTGTAGATTTGGAAAGTGAAAAGTGTAAGATTGTCGTCAAGAGTTGAGACCGACGTGCAATCTTGGGGACCCAGCGAAAATTTTGTATGAATTCGTCCTAGGTGTGGGCGTTCTCTAAGACTAAACTGTCCAGACCTCGTTCTGGGTCCGCCAAAGTGGCATAATTTTTTTTTTTTTTTGGTGAAGGGTCCTTATGACATATCGACCCCCAGTCTTGGTTCGAACTCGGGTCGGAATGAGATGTGAACCTTTTTGGGGACGAGGGACTGGAGTCTCAGTGTAGGCTATGTCGTAGGAGTTGGGGAGAACAGTTTAAAGGAGGGTAGTGGTAGAAAAGAAAGAATCTCTTCTTTCGGAGGACGGAGACAAGCCTTTTGATAGGGGAATCGACACAATCAACGAATCAGCACGGCCTGAGAAACGCTGGGATACCTGACATCGGGGGGTCCGAGGAGACAAGTACCTTTAAGAGGTCCGGTCTCATGGGCTCGCCCAACGGTACAGGAGGACGTCCCCTAGAAGGGGTGGGTCCCTACCTTGGGTCCAGAGGGCGTAACGTCCGTGTAAGAAATGGGAGACTCGGTGGTCCTTTCAGGGAATGTCGGGATGAAATTTGGGTTTAGAGAGTAGCGGAGGCACAGGACAGTAGCAATTTAGTAAGGTAAGGGAGGCGATTTAGGGACATGGTGGCAACCGAAGCAGACGGCTAAAGGTCTCGCACCTTGTCCTGTCTCCGGAGCGGCCGTCGTAGAGGCGTGGTGGTCGTATGCGTGGCTGAACGGGAGCGACGGACACGGGTGAGGCCCGCTGGGTCCGAGGCGGCGGGGGTCGGGGAGGGGAGCGAGCTGGGAGTCCGGGTGCTGGTCGACGCGAAAGAGAAGAAAGAAGGGATGGTCGAGCCCCGGTTCCGAACGCGGGCCCTCAGTGCGACTGGTTGACTGTGACGAGAGTCTGTGCCCTTGACTCTCGTTGTCACGCTTGCCAGTCAGAGGGCGCGAGGCTGGGGTCCCCCGGGCCCTCGGCCCCAGCCCCCGCAGAGCCTCGGGTCACATGGGCCCCTGATGGGGGAATGGGGGTCCTGGCAAGGAGGGTTCCCCTTCCCCCCTCAGGGGGCCGGGGCCGGGGCCTCCTCCCTCCTTTCCACTCCTTTTCTCCGCGGTGCGCCTCGGTCCGGGCTCCGGGCTTGGCGCGCCCGGACCCTGTGGCTGGACGACCAGGACGGCGACGAAGTCTACGTGCGGGCGGTGCCACCGGCGTCAGTCGTCGTGGCTCTCCGGGTTGTGGTGGAACCTCGCAGAGCTGTAGGGGGAGCGGACGGACGGACGGCTGGCGCCGGAGGCGAGCGTTGCGGACTCCGGTCCCCGGCGGCGGCGGCGGCGGCGGCGGCGGCTCACGCGCAGTGGCGGGCCCCGCCCCGGTCCGCGCTACGGAGCTCGCGTCTCGGGCCAGCGGCGATCCGCGCCCTCCAGCTCGCGGCTCGAGGCAGGAATGAAGCGGCCTCTCGCACTGAAGACCGCCCCGGACCCCCCCCACGCCCCCCTTGGCCTCCCTGGTCTAGTAGAGGGACGGGACGCCTGACCTCTTCCCTGGTGAAGGTTCTCGGGGCCGGGTCTCGACCGGGGCCGTAGTGGTGGGCCCTGCCTCAAACCTCCGGACTCGGGGGAGGAGAGTAGGCGGCAGGAGACGCCGACCTCACAGCCCTCCGTCCTAAAGCCCGAACTCATGGAACGCCTGGGAGGCGGCGCGCACAGGGGAACCTCGCACCCCGCGACGGTGCGGTGGTAGGGTTTTGCGCCGCGAGCAACGGGGAACCGCCCCCTCCCGTGGTCCTCTCCCTCAAAAAGACCACTCTGCACCGTCAGGTGGACGAAGGTGGAACTGCGCCACCCTCCCGCTCCGTCCCAGACCAAAAAGAACTGTAGCAGCAGCCCTTTGGACCGACGTCTCGGTCGAGAGGTCCGTCGCCATGGAGAGGACGACCATGCTTTCTACGACAGTGGAACATCGGTCCATTGGGAACCCTGTAGGGCAGATGTGGCCAAAGGCGCAAGTCCACGGGCGCAATGAGTCAAGTCAAGTCAGCGAGTCAGCACAGGCTAAGAAACGCTGGGGTACCTGACGTCGTGCGGTCTCAAGGGACAGGTAGTGGTTGAGGGCCTCAAATGAGTTTGACTACAGGTGACTCAGCCACTACGGTAGGTTGGTAGAGTAGGAGACAGCAGGGGAAGAGGAGAACGGAAGTTAGAAAGGGTCGTAATCCCAGAAAAGTTTACTCAGTCAAGAAGCGTAGTCCACCGGTCACATAACCTCAAAGTCGAAATCGTAGTCAGGATGGGATCACCGAGTCTGCCCTTGCGCAGACAGACGTTACGTCCTCTGGGCCGGAGCTAGGGACACAACCCTTCTAGGGGACCTCTTCCTTTACCGTCGGGTGAGGTCATAAGAACGGACCTTTTAGGGTACCTGACGCCTCGGACCATCCGATGGCAGGTACCCCAGTGTCTCAGCCTGTGGTGACTCGCTAAAGTGAAAATGAGAAGGTCACTTATAAGTCCCAGACCAAAAAGAACTGCAGCAGCCCTTTGGAAGACCGACGTCTCGTTCGAAAGGTCCGTCGCCAAGGAGAAGACGACCATGCTTTCTGCGACAGTGGAACAGAGGTCCATCGGGAACTCTGTAGGGGAGACGTGACCAAAGGCGCAAGTCAACGGGCGCAATGATCCCAGTCTTTACAACCTCGTTTCACCTCTTGTCTCTTCGGGTCTTCTATGATACGGGTCGAGTGCGTCTACTACACGAAAGGTTCCTTCTCTCCATAATACTAGTTCTTTACCAACCTACCGTAGTGGCTGGGTCACCTGTACTCAAACTCGTTTGAAGTCCTCTATCACTTCCTGTCCCTTCAGACCGTACGATGGCAGATACCTTAACGTTTCTCAGGCTGCGTCGAATCACTGACTTGTTGTTATAAAAAAGGGTGACCTTAAGGGTTTCCTGTCTAAAGGAGGACACGTTTGTCGACACCTGTGACAACTAAACCCGACTCAGAGTGGGACTCCAAAGAAGGTGGACCTAGTGACATCGCGAAACGATAAGGTCCCAGACAACACGTCACAGTCAACGAACTTCACTTACGACGAGAGGTCTTCACATTACTCTATTTTCATTGAAAATTTCACTTTTATTGCAAAAGTTTATAAAGCAGACGTCGTAAAAAGAGACGTCTTCTCCTTCATGGTACCTCAACCTCTTATCACAGGGACACAACTGGAACCTCAATCTTCGTTAAATTAAGTCCCGTATAACCGAAAAAGAGATTTCTTTTTTTTTTTACCACCTTTTCCTTTACCGTTGGGTGAGGTCATAAGAACGGACCTCTTAGGGTACCTGTCTCCTCGGACCGCCCGACGTCAGGTACCCCAGTGTACTGACTCGTACACACGTACTCCCACCTACCACTGCCCAACCATCGTTATTTGACCATCCTGACTTTTTTGTTTTTGTCTTTTTTCATCTGATGAAAAATGAACGCCATCTGAGGTCTATAAAAGAGGGAGAATCACTCGGAAGTCATTTCGATGTACAGAAATCTTACATACAGTCTCACTCTAGTACCTTTGCCGTTCTCTCAAGGTCTTTTTATAGATAAAGACGAAATAACTGATACGGTTTCGGAAACTGATACACCTAGTGTTATTTGACACCTTTTAAGAATTTCTCTACCCTTATGGTCTGGTGGACTGGACGGAGAACTCTTTAGATATACGTCCAGTCCTTCGTTGTCAATCTTGACCTGTACCTTGCTGTCTGACCAAGGTTTATCCTTTTCCTCATGCAGTTCCGACATATAACAGTGGGACGAATAAATTGAATATACGTCTCATGTAGTACTCTTTGCGACCCGACCTTCTTCACGTTCGACCTTAGTTCTAACGGTCCTCTTTATAGTTATTGGAGTCCATACGTCTACTGTGGTGGGAATACCGTCTTTCACTTTTTCTTGATTTCTCGGAGAACTACTTTCACTTTCTCCCCTCACTTTTTCACCCGAATCTCGAGTTGTAAGTCTTTTGCTTCTAGTACCGTAGGCCAGGGTAGTGAAGTACCCTTTATCTACCCCTTTATTACCTTTGTCACAGTCTGAAATAAAACCTCCCGAGGTTTTAGTGACGTCTACCACTAACGTCGGTACTTTGATTTTCGGCGAATGAGGAACCTTCCTTTCAATACTGGTTGGATCTATCGTATAATTTTTCGTCTCTATAATGAAACGGTTCTTTCCAGGCAAATCAGTTCAGATACCAAAAAGGTCATCAGTACATACCTACACTTTCAACCTGACACTTCTTTCGACTCGCGGCTTCTTAACTACGAAAACTTGACACCACAACCTCTTCTGAGAACTCTCAGGGAACCTGACGTTCCTCTAGGTTGGTCAGGTAAGACTTCCTATAGTCAGGGTCCACAAGAAACCTTCCTTACGACGATTTCGACTTTGAGGTCATGAAACCGGTGGAGTACGCTTCTCAACTGAGTAACCTTTTCTGGGACTACGACCCTCTCTAACCCCCGTCCTCTTCCCCTGTTGTTTCCTACTCTACCGACCTACCGTAGTGACTGAGCTACCTACACTTAAACTCACTTGAGGCCCTCAACCACTACCTGTCCCTCCGGACCGCACGACGCTAAGTACCCCAGCGTTTCTCAGCCTGTGATGACTCGCTGACTTGACTTGTCTCACTCTACCAGAAAGTAAGATGGTACTGACTAAAAAGTTGAACAGAAAAACTTTACCTAACAATAAGACGAAAAGTTTTCAGGGAGTACCCCTAAGTGACCGGAAAGTCCTCAATCCTGAGACACGAAAGTGAAGGTACAGGGTTAAGGAATTGTAGGGAGTTCGGAATTCCACACCGGAGGGGGAGTGTTTTATATGGAATACTCAATTGTCACAGTTTAAGTCTTTACCTAATAGACAAACAAATATATAAATAAATAGACGTTGATTCTGGGTTGTATCGGTTTATTTATTTATTTTTATGATTTTTGAGTAGGGGTAAATTTTTTTCTCCCCTATATAAAATTCCATACGATTAATCCTTTCCTTTCAATACTGGTTGGATCTGTCGTATAATTTTTTATCTTTGTAATGAAACAGTTGTTTTCAGGCAGATCAGTTCCGATACCAAAAAGGTCAACAGTACATACCTATACTCTCAACCTGACATTTCTTTCGACTCGCGACTTCTTAACTACGAAAACTTGACACCACAACTTCTTCTGAGAACTCTCAGGGAACCTGACGTTCCTCTCGGTTGGTCAGGTAGAATCTCCTCTAATCAGGACCCACAAGTAACCTTCCTGACTACAACTTCGACTTTGAGGTTATTAAACCGGTGGACTACGTTTCTTGACTGAGTAAACTTTTCTGGGACTACGAGCCTTTCTTACTCCCGTCCTCCTCTTCCCCTGTCTCCTACTCTACCAACCTACCGTAGTGGTTGAGTCACCTGTAGTCAAACTCATTTGAGGCCCTCAACCACTACCTGTCCCTCCGGACCGCACGACGTCAAGTACCCCAGCGTTACTCAGCCTGTGCTGACTCGATGACTTGACTTGACTTAATACTAAAGTTATTTCAATAATTTTCTTCCGTTTTTATTTCGACAAACATACATAGTTAAGTAAAGTAAACGTGTTATCCACGATAACAATACGGGTAAAATGTTTCCTCCTTCCATTGAACGGGTCTCAGGTGGCGGACTTTCAATGTCTCGTTGTATTAACCAAAAATCAAAACAAAAGTTTTCTGTATTTTCTAATTTGAGTGGACCAAATTTTCACTTGAGTGAACTAAATTGTCTCTTGAAAATTGAACTCCATCAGTTGTTCCTTTTACACATATACATCTGAGAACGTTAAGACATAAAGTCCATGAATGTCTTACCCTCCTCACCTTTCTTTCCCTCCGTCAATTCCGATCTGTGTGTCCACCCTCTTCTCTCTCTTTCTTTGTCTTCTCTTGTCCTTTCGTTACCTGACGGGTATCCAAGACTCCAGTCTCGTAACCGGAGAGTCCTACGAGTAAACCGGAGACTGTCGATGTGGGGCAAGTGTACCCGGAGCTCAAGTCAAAAACTCATAGGGTAAGGAGGGAAACACCCTCGGAACGACGGGAGACCGTCCTACAACAAGAGTCTTTCACCGAAGCCACTCACTTCGAGATGCTGTTTCCCGAAGACCGAAGTGACCCCTGTCAGGGAGTCACCCCGGAGTCAAAGGGGGAGAAATGACACCCCTGTCACTATACAGACGACGGGGGACCCGTACGACCAATTCTACTGCTTAATCGTCGCATTGACGTGGTTCAGTCCGTACACCGTCATTACGCACAGTACGACACCGGTCACTCAGAAGTCCCCAGAGGATCCTCACCGCTCTACCCCTGGGGGAGCCGGGACTCCCCTCCCCATTAGGAACAGAAGTGTCGGAACCCTCTTCAGACAAGTAAACGTCGAGTCTCCCGGAAAGTCGTTGTAGGGTCAACCTCCGTCGCGTTCGCAAGAGAGACGTGAACGGGGTTGGCACTAAGTTTTAAGAACCACACCGACCGACTCAAGGAAACCTAAGTTTTAGGTCAGTGCAACAGTCTCTTTTTACAGTTGGAATGGACAACAATTACCTTCTTTCCTCGACAATCTAGGAAATTTCTGTCCGTTAAAACTGACGGCATTTAAATACTTAGTAACACTTTTTTTATTACCGAAATTGACTGTTATGGTGCTCAATCATTTCTGCATCTTGTCACCCTTGCGCGACACGAGACCCACCCTCACAGAGGACCTTGGTGAAGTCGACATAGATGACCTCGACTTGACCAAATTTAGGACACTGGGTCTTGGAAGTTGGGGTTTACCTCCGGGGTGTCTTGACGTATGTACACACGTGGGTTTTGCACGTTCACATAGACACGTATAGGGTGAGCGTCTTTAGACGTCCACGAATGGAATGACCCTCACCCCCGTCTCACCCTCTCATAAAGGACTTTCTTGTCTCACACTCACCCGGAAGACCCTACGACTACAGTAGGATAAAGGGTTAGAAAAAAAAAAGGGGAAATTATAAATAAATAAACCGACACGGTCAAGGATCAACACCGTACCCTTTAGAACCAACGTTGTACACCCTAGATCAAGGGACCGGTTCCTAGTTTGGGTCCGGGAGACGTCAACTTCGAGTCTTAGAATTGGTGACCTGGTGTCCCTTCAGGGGACAAAGGATTAGAACTACAACGATGACCCATAAGTACTCGTACTTAGTTCACCATTATCTAAAACACGAGTATAACTATACGTACCGGATACGTATATATGTTTTAGGATATATTCCCTGTAGGAACCGTCAACTCGTTAATTCTGAAGTACGAAAATGATGACTCCCGAGGCCAAGTTAGGGACCAACCCTTTGTTCGACACCCCGTTCCGTTTTTTTATATATATATATATAATACATTTTAATACTTGACTTTTTTTTTTCACCGAAGTGTAAAATAGTAACGGAGAACGTGGTTCTTTCAAAAAAGAGGTACTACTGATAGTTCTTAACTCCAGAATAATTAACTTCATTCAGTCTATTTGTGTTTATGTACTAGACTGAATATACACCTTAAATTTTTTTTCAATGTTTGCTTGAATAAGTGTTTTGTCTTTATCTGAGTATCTGTATCTTTTGTTTGAACACCAAAGGTTTTCCTTACCCCCTTATTTAATCCTCACACCCTAATTGTATATGTGCGACGACGACGACGATTCAGCGAAGTCAGCACAGACTGAGACACGCTGGGGTATCTGCCGTCGGGTGGTCTGAGGGGGCAGGGACCCTAAGAGGTCCGTTCTTGTGACCTCACCCAACGACAAACGAAGAAGTTACGTACTTTCACTTTTCACTTTCACTCCAGTGAGTCAGTACAGACTGAGAGTCGTTGGGGTACCTGACGTCGGAGGATCCGAGGAGGCAGGTACCCTAACAGGTCCGTTCTCATGATCTCACCCCACGGTAACGGAAGAGGTTATATGTGCGATGATATATGATATATTATATCCATTTCTTGTTCTTGGATGTCATATCGTGTCTATTGATATGAGTCATAGGACATCACCTTTTCTTAAACTTTTTCGTATGTGTGTGTGTGTGTGTGTGTGTGTGTGTATATACATAAACGATAACAAATCATCGATTCAGTACATTCTGAACGTTGAGGTACGTTGAGGACGGTCCGATGCTCTTACGACCTCATCCAACGGTAAAGGAAGAAGTCCCCTAGACGGGTTGGGTCCCTAGTTTGGGTCCAGAGGACACAGAGGACGTAACCGTTCACTTAAGAAATGGTGACTCAGTGGACCCTTCGGGGACCACTCACTATGAAGAAGGATGCATTTTGGTGACCCTCTGGATTTGTGACGGTAGTCTAAGTTGTATGGTAAATTCTGTTTTTATACTTAGACTGGAAGAGTTTTTGGAGGGTTACCGAGGGGTAAGGAATCCTATTTCGAGGTTTGACGAATCTTATCGTTTGATGGGAAACGGGAAGGGACGTCAAGGACGTTTCATTTTCACTTTCAGAGAGACAGTAGAGGCTGAGAAACGCTGGGATACCTGACATACAGGTGCCTTAAGAGGCCCAGTTTTATGACCTCACCTATCGGAAAGGGAGGAAGTCTCCTAGAGGGGTTGGGTCCCTAGTTTGGGTCCAGAGGGTGTAACGTCCACAAAAGAAATAACCGACTCGGTGTTTCAGTTTTTGTTCACGTCGACCTCTAGTCGTCGAACCTCTTCTTGGTTCGTTACCTTTACTTCACCTCCTTCATGTCGGGGGAGGTGTACAAACTTGTGCCACCAGTAGTCGTGACCAAGGTGGACATGAGTACGTTCCCACCCTAAACTTTTTTACGGAAGTGGTGACTCGCATTACACTGAAGACAGGACGTCCAAACTCAGCCCCGGTCCAGGAGCTTCGATAACACCTAAAGGTTCAGAGACCATTATAATTAGTAGACGAGAATAGATCATCCATAGGTATCCGTTCGTATCCAAGTTCCACCTTATTTACCACCCGTCCTCACGCGTCCACTCCCGCCTCCGTATCACTTGAACTTCCAGTACACTCCGTCCCGACTCCTTCTTTCTCCTCCGTCTCTCCGGTGACAAACAAATCCTTCTTCCACCTCCCGTAGCGACTTCACCGCGGTCACTAACAGAAAATACATGTACAAGGTTAGAGTCGTGGTTTACCAAACCTTTGTAGTGTAGTGCACCGTGGGGTCTACCGTGGTAACGACGACGACGACGCTTCAGCTAAGTCAACACAGGCTGAGAAACTCTGGGGTCTCTGCCGTCGGGTGGTCCGAGGCGGTAGGGACCCTAAGAGGTCCGTTCTTGTGACCTTACCCAACGGTAAAGAAAGAGGTTACGTCCTTTTACTTTTCACTTTCACTTCAACGAGTCAGTGCAGACTGAGAGTCGTTGGGGTACCTGACGTCGGAAGACCCGAGGAGGTAGGTACCCTAAAAGATCCGTTCTCATAACCTCACCCCACGGTAACGAAAGAGGCTACCGTGGTAACGATGACGACGACGATTCAGTGAAGTCAGCACAGGTTCAGACACTCTGGGGTATCTACCGTCGGGTGATCCGAGGAGACAGGGACTCTAAGAGGTCCGTTCTTATGACCTCACCCAACGGTAAAGGAAGAAGTTGCGTACTTTCACTTTTCACTTTCACTTCAAAGAGTCAGTTCGGGCTGAGAATCGCTGGGGTACCTGACGTCGGATGGTCCGAGGAGAAAGGTAACCTAAATCCTGACAAATTTTTCGTTTACATCCCGGGACGGAGTTCATACCGGGACACACCCGGGATCGTCTATCAATTCGTTATCCCAGGGTAGAAGGAACTCGAATCGAAGAGTAAAGTCGGTAGGTATCAGGTTTGACAGGAACTTCCTTCCACCGAACAACCTCTTTTAACTGAAAGAGAGTCATCCAGGTTCTGTCAGAAGGGAGATCACGACCTTAACTAGTTACCTTTACCTAGTTACCCTTAAGTTGTTTCCTTGATATATTAAGATGTGACCTCCACACAGAGAAGAGAGGGTGAGTCCTTTAACAAGTTAGTAAATAAATATAGTTAAACCTGAGTATTATGTACATGTTAAAAAATGAAAAGGAAAAAAAAAAAAAATCAGTGTGACACTCTGAAGGTCCTTCAAGAAACTGATTCCTAACTTGGGTCCGGGAATCCTTACTCTCGTGCCTTAGGATTGGTGACCTGGTGGTCGTTTCACGTCTTCTACTGGAGAAGAACTTACCTACAAACGAACCAACGACGATTGGAAACGAACAAAAGATCTCGAGGATGTTACAACTGAGTCTGTCGAAGATCAACAAAAGAGTCATAAAGATACCACTCGTTCTAAGAACTTTATTTTTTCATTTTAAGGATTTCGTTCCGAAGCTCCAAGTGTTAAAATGACTATGGTGAAGGAAGAAGAAAAACAACAGAGAAATGTGAAAGGAATTAGAGAACATTCAGATTAAATACAAGAATAAAATATTTCGTCTAAACAAGTAACTCAAAATCCTCAGTACTCTCTCCGTTTATTGTTTCCTCTTTTCCTTTCTACATTCGTAGACTTACGTCTCAAAGTTTCTTATCGTTCTTCTCTATTCTTTCGGAAGAAGTCGCTAGTTACGTTTCTTTATCTCCTTTTGTTGTCTTACCCTTTCTGATCTCTAGAGAAGTTCTTTTAATCTCTATGGTTCCCTTGTAAAGTACGTTTCTACCCGAGCTATTTCCTGTCTTTACCATACCTGGATTGTCTTCGTCTTCTATAATTCTTCTCCACCGTTCTTATGTACCTTCTTGACCTGTTTTTTCTAGAAGTGCTGGGTCTATTAGTACTACTACACTAGTGAGTAGATCTCGGTCTGTAGAACCTTACACTTCAGTTCACCCGGAATCTTTCGTAGTGATGCTTGTTTCGATCACCTCCACTACCGTAAGGTCAACTCGATAAAGTTTAAGACTTTCTACTACGACACTTTCACGACGTGAGTTATACGGTGGTTTAAACCTTTTCAGTCGTCACCGGTGTCCTGACCTTTTCCAGTCAAAAGTAAGGTTAGGGTTTCTTTCCGTTACGGTTTCTTACGAGTTTGATGGCGTGTTAACGTGAGTAGAGTGTGTGATCATTTCATTACGAGTTTTAAGAGGTTCGGTCCGAAGTCGTTATTCACTTGGCACTTGAAGGACTACAAGTTCGACCAAAATCTTTTCCGTCTCCTTGGTCTCTAGTTTAACGGTTGTAGGTGACCCAGTACCTTCTTCCTTCTCTCAAGGTCTTTTTGTAGACAAAGACGAAATAACTGATACGGTTTCGGAAACTGACACACCTAGTGTTATTTGACACCTTTTAAGACTTTCTCTACCCTTATGGTCTGGTGGACTGGACGGAGAATTCTTTGGA